>JASDQU010393713.1:0-10906 GCA_032191745.1 Picea mariana | reverse complement strand
TAAACTGACAATAATCGACTAGATCAACAGACAAAGGATCTTAGCCGAAATACAAATAAGCAACTGCGACTGAATAAAATAACAACACTCGGCTAGATAAAAAGACAAAAGGATCTTAGCCAGAATACAATAAGTAGCTAAAAGATAATACCCAGAATATGGGAGCACTGTGGAATCAATGAAGAATGATGGAAGACTTGGATGATCTTCTCGGTGACTAGGGTGTGTCTTTCAACACCGAAATCAACCAACTGGTGTCTTCCTCCCGGAATACACTGAACTATCTCTCCTGAGATGTGCCTCTTCTCCTCAATGACAAGTCATAATCTACATAATGATGAATTAGGTCGCTAACCCTTCCTTTATAGATTTCCAAAACCCTAAATCATGCTGAAACCCTAATTCACTGTTGACTTCCAAAACCCTAAATCACTGCTGAAACCCTAATTCACTGTTGACTTCTATTTTTAGCTCATAATGACTTAAAAGCGCNTAATCTGCATAATGATGAATTAGGTCGCTGACCCTTCCTCTATAGCTTTCCAAAACCCTAAATCATGCTGAAACCCTAATTCACTGTTGACTTCCAAAACCCTAAATCACTGCTGAAACCCTAATTCACTGTTGACTTCTATTTTTAGCTCATAATGACTTAAAAGCGCTTTTAACCCTTTTTAGCTCAATGTCACTTTCCGAATATAACACCTATGACTGGAGTGACCTCTAGTAACCTTGTTTACCCCTCTTTGGCCCTGGCTATATTCTAACGGGGCTATTTAGACCATTAAGCCTCCTCTCTGGAGCTCCTATTTGGAAAGGGACATTACACCATGCTAGTATGGATTCCATCACCACATTTCAACATGACAACACATATACTTCAATAATAATTTACATGGTTTCCACAACCATATGGTACATACAATTTGTTTAACCTTTGCTTCACCAAGTAAGACATACCATATCATAACATCCATGCAATTTTAAATTACGCAATGAAAAAACAAAATCCCAACAGTAATACAATGCATCATTACATGGAACCACATTTGAGAAATAACAAGAAATACATTCTTCAACATTAAGAATGTATTTAAAATCAAGTTAAAATTCTTATTCTTTTTCCATACATTACTTGCAAACTTACATTCACAAACAACATTCCATAGATGGGAGATAACACTTTTCAAGTTTCCCCAACTATTATCAAAAGTTTTCATTAGCAGATAATCAAAGAACCAATTTCATCATGCTAAAAGACAATCATTCCATTAGAGACACCTCAACCTTGATGCCAACTTCCTACATATTACCAAAGCAGACATTGATTAATCACCATGCCATCATCTGTATTTAGTTATGTTTTTTCTTGATATGTATATTTTTAGCCTATAAAGATGACTATTTAACCCATACCATTAGGTTTTTATCCATCATCTATCATCAATAACAATTAATTCTCTATTCATGCACAATATTTGGTTTAGACCCAAAACTCAAACATGGTATACCATCATCCATCCATAATATACATACCCATACTTCCATCCTTAATACACACCAACTCCAATTTTCAATAAGAATACATACAAAAGTCAATTAAACATTCATAATAGGTCCACCCTCATTCAAATAAAGGGTACTCACAAAGTGTTTCATAATTAATAACGATGACTTCCCTTAATTACTATAGGATTTGTTTACCAAAAATTCATCCTAATTTTTAATTTTTAGGGTTCAAAGATAAACTTTATCTCCTTATCAAGTTGTCAAATTGACGACCTAATGGACATTCCCACCCAAAGACAATTATAATGTCACACCCAAGAATTTATTCTTGTCTCAAATATAAAAATTGGAACTATCATTGTGAGATTTGTCCATTCCAAGTGTTTACTTGGATACAATAACAACCTTTCCATAGGTTATACACACAACCTTAATCCCAAATGCATTTTGATTAGAAGACTGCACATATTTAAACATACACTCACAATGATTGTAAAATTTATAATTATGGATTCCTTTCTAGACTTATGATTTTTCCATACTTGAGACCCCATCACACTTAAAGAACATGAGAAAAATATTTATTAAAAAAAATCACCTTAGTCCCTAATACAACAAGGGATTTTTGAAACTAGAATCTTTCATTCACCATGCTTGCCCTTATATGTTACAACTTGCATCCACACCTTCCAATTGAAGGTAATTGTTGGATAACAATCCATTAGGTTTTTTACCATACCTCCAACAATTTACTTTACTAAAGATAGGAATCATTACATATTTTTGACCATACCATGTTGATATTGACACATTAACCACATAAGCAACCCCACACTCTCCATGAAAATCCTTCACCTATTGGCATGCAATATATTCACAAGCTCTGATTTAACTCAAAATATAGAAAGCACATCTTTTTGTAATTATTAGGATATTTATACACTTAGGATTTAGTTAAGATCAACTTGGTCTCTGAAATTTTCACGTATTTACCTTGAACATTATAAATCCACTTAGGAATGACAAATGAAATTGAGCATAGTGTAACACCCCCTTCTTATTTTCTTGATAAAATATCAACAACTTGGATTTCCTTGTTCTTTTTGTCGAGACTTTCAAAATACAACACCTTGACTTTTATTACCCCATTTTGTTGTTCTAGTGATAAACTCTTCTAGTTTAAGAAATATTTTAAGTTTTTGTGGTCTGTTTGGACCAAAAATTTGACTCCAAACATATACTATTTCCATTTTTCCAAGGCATGATTCATTTCCAACATTTCCTTATCATAAGTAGTTTCTTCCTCTATGGAATTTAATTTCCGACTATCCAAGGAAAATGGGTGGTTTTCTTGCATAAGCACCTCTACTATTCTATATCTTGAAGCATCACATTCAAGTACAAAGGTTTTATTGAAATATAGGGCAACCAAAACTGGGGTTGAAGTCATTAAAGTCTTCATTTTCTTAAAATAGGCTTTGGATATGTCATTCCAACCAAAGGCATCCTTTTTCAATAGTGCTTCTAATGGAGTGATATTTTATGCATAATTCTTATGGATCTTCTGTAATAACCTGTAAGGTCCAAGAACCCACATAAGGATGTGATAATTTTGGGAGAAGTCCACTTAGTAATTTCTTCAATATTTTTTGGGTCTACCTTAGTTCCTTTTGTCGATACTATGTGGCCTAAAAATTCTATTTCTCTTCTTCTAAAATTGCATTTAGATATGTTTATGTAGAACTTATTTTCTTATAATAGTCACAACATAGTCTCCACATGCTTAATGTGCAAATTCTAATTTCAACTATAAACACATATATCATCAAAGAAAAAAAGTACAAACTTCCACAGGTGTGTACGAAATAGATCATTCATTACTACTTGGAAGGTATCCATGGAATTGGACACTCCAAAGGGCGTAACATGAAATTTATATAGGTCCTCATGTGTATAGAAAGTGGTTTTTGGAATGTCCTCCTCTCATATTCTTATATGATAATATCCATATTTGAAATCAAGTATTGACAAATACTTAGCTCTGTGGTGTTCATCCAATATCTTGTCCACAAATGGAATAGGAAAACTATCTTTGATGGTAATATTATTCAATGCAAGATAGTTAATACAGAGTCTATAGGAGCCACCCTTTTTCCTAACTAGTATGACTGGTGTTGAATATGGGCTCTTGCTTCAGTTTATTATACCATATTCCAATAATTCTTGAACCAACACTTAATTTATGTTTTATGTTGATGAGATTGTCTGTAATAATTCCTCATAATTGGAACCGATCTAGGTATGAGCTCTATGATACGATCTCTTGACCATGGTGTTGGGGAAATCCATGAGGTAAGTCTTGAAAGATTGTATTATTTTTCTCAAGCATCTTATTGAGACCTTCATGATATTTTGTTTTAATATACATTCCTACCATTGATTAACAATGCATAAGATACACTTCGACTCCTCTTCGAATAATTTTCTTCATTTTTTTGGGTGAAACTATTGGGTTAGGCTGTTGATCCCATGGAATTTGTATTTTTTATTGTTTTTCCCATCGCAAGATGTGGTTCTGTCCTTTGGAATTGTAAATTGGAAATCGGAGGTAGGGTAGACAAAAAAATTTAATTTCCTTGGAATCATTGTATCTATAAAATTGTCTGAACTACCAATATCTATAAGTACCATTACTTTAGTTTTCTTAATGTATCCAAAACATTTGAGAGTTTGGGGTTGGGTAATACTCGTCATTACGACGAAAGAAAGTGTGGGTGTGGAATTGTTTTTGTTAGATTCCTTATTTTGAGTGTCCTCATTGGAAGAAGACGTGTCCCCAATTTCCTCTTTCTTGTAACTATGTTGGAAATAGTTTTTTCATTGATGCCAAAGACATGGGGATGATATATATGTCCAAGATAAATATTGCAAGATGGATATTGTTGGAACTATTGTTTTTGGATTTTTGATGCTCAATTTGGATACCTTATATTTGAAGGCATTTTTACTCTAAATACCTTGCTCAAATGGGAGCACATGTTATATGGTCGAAAATATTATCTCAAGACTTTTCCAACAATATATGGAACTCCCTCTAACTCCTTAGGAATGACGAGATATGATTTTTTTTGTCAGATAACCCAACCAAAAAGTTCAGATTGGACCAACCAATCTTTACAGGTTAGCCCTAAAAGTGAGAACATAAACACTATAAATACATGATAGATGTACACATTTAAAGATAATCCAAGTAAGAAGATCAATTATGAGGTGCACAAAATATATCTAAGGTGCACAAGAGGATTTGGGGAGTGTTTTTGGGGTCTAAAAGTGTGCAAGAGGAGTTTTCTTAGAGTTTTAAGGGTGCACTATGAAGGACTAAGGTATATGATGTTGCAAAGTGTGTTGTTTTGAGGTTGTGATGATGCAGTCTGAAATCATATTATGGGAATGGTGCTATGAATTTTTCTAGGGCATGAAGGATAAATCTGACTAGGGTTTGAAGCTATGTTTGGGGTATGAAGTAAGGAGAGGTGTTGGAACATGAAAGTTAAGGGTATGATGATGTTGTGAAATACATGAAATATGAAGCATGAAAAATAATTCATAAGTACTCTGTGTATGAAGATATTATATTGGTTTCTATACAGGTCTACTGATTTGGTGCTCAATTGAGGAGATTGGTGTCTCTAGTAGGTTGGTGCCTACACAATATCTTGTTGAGTTGGTGCTCAACTGAGGATATTGGTGTCTCTAGTAGGTTGGTGCCTACACAATGTATTACTGAGTTGGTGCTCAGATGAGGAGATTGGTGTCTCCAATAGGTTGGTTTCTACAAGATTTTTAACAATAGGTTGGTGCCTATAGAAATTTATAAAGATGATTTTTTGTGGTGTTCTCCCATAAGGGTTTCCAAGTTAAACTCTGTGTACCATGATTTGAGTTTACATGCATTTATTGTTTTAAAGTTAATGAATGATCAATGAATGTACAATTAAAGTAAAAGTATCTTACAATGATTCACCCCCCCTCTTAGTATAAGCATAATTTCAACAATTAGTATTGGAGTAGGTTCCTTCAGAAACAATCTAACCACTGGAAGGTATATCTCGGGAGCACACATGGCTAGTCAAGAAGGTTTACCCACAAATAGGGCTTTGTTGTTTGATGGAAAAAATATGCAATGTGGATCATAAGGATCAAAACATATCTGCCCTTGGGTTTGATATTTGAAAATTAGTTGTGACTGGTTATACAACCCCAACAAATCCACCAACGAATGTGGTTGGGAAGAAGCCTAGTGAAAATAATGAAAAATCCATGAATGTTGTCTTGTGTGGTTTATTAGAATTATAATTTGTAAAGGTGATGCATTGTGAATTGGTAAAAAATATTTGGTACAAAATTCAAAACATATATGAAGGTGATGACAAGGTGAAGAAGGAAAAGCTCCAAACTCATAGAATACACTACGAGAGTTTGAAAATAAAATATGAAGAAAATATTGCAACCTATTTCCTTCGAGTGAATGAAATTGTCAACACCATCAGAGGAATTTGTGAGAAGGTTGAAGAAACCATGATTTTGCAAAAGTTCCTAAGGTCTCTCCCCTTAATATTTGATGCCAAGGTCTCTAACATTGAAGAAATGAAGGATCTGGAGAAACTGGAGATGGATGAGTTGCATGGGATTCTCACTGCATATGAGATGAGGATAGAAAAAGAAAATCCAACATGGAAGGAAGCAACTTTCAAATCATCAAATAAGATGAAGGGACATAAATTCTGTGATTGTTCCAGCTATGAATCAAATATAGAAAAAGAACAATTTGTGAGAAAGATAAAAAGAAGATCTGGAAAATACAAAAGTAAGCTACCCTTCAAATGTTTTAATTGTGGAAGAGTAGGACATTTTGCTGCTAAATGTCCATATGCAAAAATGGAAGACAATGATTGTTGTAGGAAAATCTCCCTGTGGACATGTAGATTGCCTCAAAGAGCTAGACCTTACTCTAAGACAGAAAATGCTTAACATGGACACTGAATTCCTTTCAAATCTATACAAACTAACACATGAGAAGGAAGGAGAATAGCAGTACCTTTTTATCGATGTTTGTCCCTGCACGCTCCAAATAGAGCTCCAAACCCTCGCTCCTCGTTGAGTCCTATAGAAAAAAAAAGTGCGACCGCTTTCTACTCTATTGATGTTAGCTTGAAAATAGATCTATCTATCAATGATATGTTCATGTAAGATCAGACACAAACTAGAAAGAAACAGGCCAAGCGTGTCATATTAATGAGAATAACGACAACAATACTTACAATCGTAGATGCGAATGCGACAGCTTCGTCAAGTCCCCTTCATCTAACCCTTGCTCAAAAGATCCACAACCTGGATGATGGAAGCTTCACTGATCACTCTTCTTTGATTGACTGTGTGTTTCCTATGAGATCATAGGTTTCATGCTAGCAATTCTTCCTCATTTTTTCACCACCATAGAGCCTGCTTATATATGTTAACAGGAGCTTAACCTCTTTAGTTATCTTTAGAACAAGTTGAGGAATTCCCTCCTTGGATCAGGGATCTTCTGATGAAACCAAGAATTCGAATTCAACTGCCTTCTAAACTTGAGAGATCCTCCCCTTATTCTCCTCAACGGGCCAACTACTGCCTCAGATTAGACAACGCTCCCTCAAAAGGGGCATCAGAGCGCTATAGCACTCCCTAGGAAGCTTGAGGGGGGTGCCAACACTTCAAAGATGGATAGCGCTCCTTCAGAGGGGCAGGCAAGTGTTATAATGCTCCCTGAGACCTTATAGGGGAGCACCAACGCTCCTAAGGCTGATTTATGGGAGCGCTCACCCTCAAAGCCTTTGTTTAAGAGCTCTTCTTAGGTCATAACTTCAGTCAATCATTTTCCTCCTTCAAATCGAGTGTATGAGATGTCTTAGGTGCCTCCTTAGTGTTGTCATTATGGCAGTATGCTTGAATGAAATTTGCGACACTTGTGAACAACTTGTGACACTCGCGAAAGTTGTAAGGAACATGCGACACTTACGACACTTATCGAAGTGAGAAATATTGAGGTGCAACAGATTGCCCCCCAAAGTATGAAGTTAGAATATGCGAACTGATAACTGAAATGCTTTGTAGACTCTCAAGCAAGGGTATAGACTTGGAGAACCTGACGGAAGCTGCACACAAACATCCAACAAATNGCAAGATATGGCGCCATAAAATACACTGCGGATCCATAATTGTGTTGATAAGAAGGTATAGCCACCGAGGATACAATGTGGATCTATACTCTGATGACTCAGACTGATCGTAGACACAAAGAATACATAGTGGATCTATGAGATGACAAGACATAGCCACGACCAATACAAAGTGGTTCTATGTAACAGTGTATGTGTCATTTGCCCAATAAAAACTCCTTCGCAACCTAGGCAAAGCATATATCAAAGTGATATCTCAACCCAGGGTCTTCTCACCAATCCCAATATGATACAAATCTAACCATGTGAATAGATGTCCTAATGTCAAACATGGCAGAAACCACTTGATTACTGGTCAATGGTGTGAACCGTTAACAAGTGCGAGGGAGATCACCATTAATTTCAATGATTCCCAAGGTACCTTAGTACATTCCAGTGAATGTGAATAGATGAGCTGAAGTCGAACATCCATGGAATCATTTGATCAAAGGTCAATGATGTAAACCCACTGTCGAATGTGAGGAGGCCTGCCATTGAGGCATACAGGTCCCAAAGTACTAACTGGTTTCTAATCCTGATTCCTGGATAATGTGTTGAAGTCAACAGGAATAGACTCATCGAGGGAGGGCCTTGATGTATCCCCCATAAACGACATGAAATGGACATAGAGATGTAATTGGTATATCAAAAGAACATGGACTGACACAAGTTTTGAGGAAAGATATTTGGGATGGCTGACTCTCGAGGTGGATACTTCCCTTGAACACTGAGGCACAACAACAAAACATGACATGGACCAAAACTGTGCAGTGGATACTGTGACTTGCGTCAGGTGACCCAAAGGAGTGAAAGGAACTCAAAGGATTGGCTCAGTGCAGAAGTTCAGCGGATTATGATGCGTGCAAATGACAAAGTGCCGTGTTCAAGGGCGACTCTAATAATTGCGGGATAATGTTCTAAAGAGACTGCTTGGCTTGCTCCTTTCAATGTTTTCCCCCATCCAGATAGACGAGTATCTATTTTTGATTTAATGAGCTTGAGGAGGATAACACATGCTCGATATAACTCACCTTCGGTAAGTTCCTCTTTCTTTTTTTAACGAACCTGAAGAAGTAAGGGTTCGGTCCCATATGGGCCTGTCGATGTGTGCTTTAATGAGTCCAAAGACAGAAAACTCGAAGGTTTTTCGAGATTATAGAGTTTGGAAAAACACTTAAAAGAGAAATCTCTCAGTTCCTTTTTCATACAGTAGTCTAACGAGACCAAAAAAGAGATAAACTATCGCTCGAAAGACACCCTTTCTGACCTTTTAACGAGTGTGAAAGGAAGCAAGGTCACTCGACAATCTTTTCATATTTGGAGAGTCTGAAAAGGGTTTAAAGGAGACTCCAGGGGGGTTCCTTTTTCGTGTATTCGTGTGTCTGTACGGGTCCGAAAAAGAGATAAAAGTTTACCTGGTTGCGTTCTCATATTATCGAGCTCGAGAATGAACTAAGACTATGCTCATAAATGCGACAAGGTAAATAATCCATCAGGACTGTCAGGAAACCTGCGATGCCAAAACTACAAACCAAGGGTTTAGTGAAGCCATCATATTGTTAGAGAAACCCATAAATGACCATACCTTATAAAAAATGGGAATTTATAAATAGAAATACAATGAAAATTCCATTTACCATTTCATTTTGCACAAGGATTTTGGAGTAGTGGAGATTCTCTTTTTGAAGTGGATTTTGTTTTGCTCGCTGCAGGAACTACGATTGACCGTTTTCCTTGCCGTTTAGACCAGGTAGATCTTCATTTATCCTTCTTTCAATTACATGGTTTAGTATTCATTTTCATAGCATGATTTAATTTAAAACACAAAGCCCTAAATTGCCCCAAAAAGATCAAAATCGGCCTCTTTGAAAAATGGTAAAAAAAGGGGGATTTTTTTTGCAAAAATGTTCTAGAAAAGGGTGGCTAAGATGCCAACATCTTAATAGTTAATGGGATGGGTTGTTTTTGGTAAGGAATCCATGAGAAAACCCCCACGTATGCCCACGCAGCCATAAAGAAATCGTTTTCATTTAAAAATGCTTCGTTGTTATATGATAGATGTTAAATGGCTAAGAGAGGGCGTGGTCACTTTAAATGATGTGGGCATTTAGATTTCATGTTTTAACTTGCTTTTGAAAATTGTCGAAATTGCCAAAATGTGGAAATAATGAATTTCTTTATTTTTTAATTTTGTAGGTAACTTCGGCGACCATGATCGAGTGGAAAGAAAGAGAACATGAGATGGATGACTTAGCTGCCTTGTGGAGTCCCCGCACACAGGCCACATTGTGAGCTTGTGGTTTACTCAAATTCTTCAAGTTACAAAAAATGAAGAAAGAGGTTTTATTGCTTGAGAATATGATTGGCCTATGGGATGTTGCAGAGCAAGGATTCTGAATTGGCACACAGCTTTTAACCATTGAGTTAGAAGACGTGTATTTTTTGACTGGCCTCTCGAAAAGAGGGGTCCCCATATCTTTTTCCAGGCAGAGGGTGCTACCTGAGCAAGTGGACGTGTATCTGGCACGCCACTGTATCCCAGGAGCAAGACTGGTAGGGGGTAGAATCCCTATCAGGGATATTCGGGAGCTACCTCTCTGGTCTATATTGTTTTCTATCACAAGCATGACGGGAAGTACTAGTGCGCATTTGGCATCAAGATCGCAGGTGGATTATGGTGTCCAGTGCTTGGAACCAACACTATTCAACTGGAGTGCAGGGTTCCTTCGAAATGTGAAGGAACAAATTTCATGGTGTAGGACGAGATAGAAGCAGTTTGGTTATGGCTCATTTCTAGTCTCATTTTTTCTGGAGCACATCCCCCAGATGTAGCCTCAGATAGCACTGGCGGTGTGACCAGTGGACAAACCATGGATGGAGAGGTGGACCAGTCTGTGTCCAAGGCTAGTAGCGGAGTCAGAGTTTCGTTTCACTGGCGATTTCTTTGCCTGGCTGAGACGACAGTATCTTTGGATAGAGGACTTATCGTATGATGAGGTAGATTTCCACGAGAGCATGGATTTGATTTTACCCGTGGGGGAAGACTGGGATGTATTAGGTAAAATACTGAGCCATACCTTGTCTCATTTTTGTTTTTAAAGTTTTTGATGTATATGTATATTTTTTTTGGGTATGTAGAA
>JASDQU010393711.1:0-10960 GCA_032191745.1 Picea mariana | reverse complement strand
TGTGTCATTATACCTAAACTTTGCCATCAATTCATAACTTTTGGGCACTATGATGGCTAACCAATTTGCCTTAAATGTGAAGCTTGTATGCCTATATATCTTTTCAATTCCCTAACTTTCATATATAGGGAAAGATTTACACCACCATTTCTTGAATTTCTTTGGTTAAATTTAGAGCATTCATTCAAATAAATTTTGTTTGTTTGAAATGGAAAGAATAAATTTTCCTTTTAAATTGTAACATCTCGCTCTTGTGCGCACTGAGCGAACTTATTCTTTGAGGACACTTGCTTGCAAGTGATCCAGATTATTATACTATTGGTCGTTTGATTATGATTATGAGGCATTATGGATATGGTGATATGTTATTTTGTTGTATCGACATAGATAGGTGTTATTGACTGGGTTATCCTGAGTGTGCATGACTTTGGACCTCGAGGATGCAGAGGCAAAAATGAAACCCCTTGGACTCCACATCGAGTCAGGGAGTGGACTGTTGGGTTGAATATTGTTGATGTGACATATGTACATATAATTAGATGTTATGATGATTGATTATTTGCTGACATGATTCATTGATGATGCAGGCTGATGATAGCTTGTCGACCAGACTCACATGTGGAGTAGAGGGGCTATGCAATACAACTAGAGACTTGAGGGAGAGGTGTGGACAACAGGCCTGCCACAGCCTACTAGCACTCTCATCGTGGCTCGAACTGTAGGTTAATGATTACCTAGTTCGAGAAGACCCACGATGCCATGAGGGCATACTGCGACAATCGCTCACGATGATTCTAAGGGGCGCGCAATAAGGAAGGGGCCTTATTCCTTAGATTCCCTTAGTCTCCTACAAGATCACCTAGCGGAGTACTCACTCCATGGTTTTTTGATGTCTACCAAGTCATTCAAGAGGCGAGTGGTATCCTTGGAGCACATAGTGCGTCCTGAAGGGCACGTCACACAAGGAAAACGAAAAGAGGTGAGTGGCACCCTTGGAGCATGTAGTGCATCCTGAAGGGCACGTCACACAAGGAAAACAAAAAAAGGCGAGTGACACCCTTGGAGCACCAAGTGCGTCTTGAAGGGCACGTCGCGATTTCAATGGGTAAGTGAATAAACCTAGTCGACCTTAAAATAAATGATGTGATAAGTAAGATTTAAAAACAATTTCCCTAATAAAAAATGTCGTCCATCCTAGTGAAATTAAAATCTAGGTCTAAGTAACACATGTGGTCAAAAATAATAATCGTAATTAAACATGTAACAAGAAGGGGGTAAGAAATTCAATTAAATTATTAAAATCAAATTATAATGGAGGATTAAAATTTTAAAAAGGGAAATGATTGTTTTATCTACATATGCTAATTTAATTTTTAATTAAAAAGAAACAGGGGTAAATGGTTGTTTTTCTACACTTGCTAATTTGAGTTTTAGTTAAAAGGGGAAAAGAGGAAAACTTAAAAGAAACAAAAAACTAAGGGGAAAAGGGGAAACATAAAGAAAAAGTTGAATGTCTAACATAGTAAGAAATCTTGCCTTGGGAGCTTGCTATTTTTGAACTCAACTAGGAATTTAGTAAGGGGTAAGTCATTTAAGATTTGTAAGGGAATATTGGGACACCAAGGAGCGTTTTTAGGAATGATTTTAGGTGGGTGAGGGAAATAGGAATAATTAAATAATTAATTAAATTAATTTTCTGGTGCAACTAGGGGGATGGGTGACATGTGTACGAGGGAGGTTTTTTCTGATTTAATTAATGAAAAAGAAATAAAATGGTAATTTGGGAAAGAAATCACTTAAAAACTCTATAAAGAGGATGGAGGAGGGGGAGTATGGATCTCATCTTTATGCGTAACGTTACGCTGCTGAATTTTTGTCTTGACTGGACTTATCTTGTGGGAGTTGGGATATCCAGATCGGATAACGAGTGGTAGCTCGACCTTGTGAGGCGAGTTGGGTGCTAGATGTTCTATGGTATAGTGTGCGTTGCCCCTTTGCAGCTCAAGGGGCTCAGGGGGAAGAAGAGTACCTCTAACGTTGGATGGGAGGTACCTGTGAGGTCACATCGATCGACAAGCGGAAGCTAGACAGAACATGCACGGGACAGAAACTACTGAGCAGTCACATATGGCTAAGGTATGTTGATTTAATTATTACTTGCAATGAAATTGAATTTACTCATGTTACTTCTTTGTGCTCGGTTAAGATTTCATTTCCATGCACTTCGTCCAGCTTCCGCTTAATACAATGTTATTTTGTATTGTATTGCAATCCCCTTTTTAAGATTGTGTTGTTATGTTAAGATTTCATTTCCATGCGCTCCATCCAATTTTTGTATTGTAATGCCCTTGCTTGTTGTTTTCTGAATGGATTTCCTTTGGAAAACCCAAATTTTGATTTCATTGACTTATTTGTGTGGGTTTCATTGATTATTATGAAGAGATTTTTCTTTATCTTCCGCTCTTATCCCTAGGTCATTAGTCCACGCCTGAGAAATCGACCAGGAGTCGAATCGACGGTCATCACTTCGGCGTTTAAATACCTATAGATTCTAATGCCCTGCTTTTTTGTGCATGGATGATGAGCGAAGGTAATTTTTTCCCCAACTATGTATCCCTTACTTATCTCTACATTTGATTGATTCATAGCGAAATGATTCGTCCTTGCGCCTTCTTTTGATTGAGTACCTCTGCGCTTTCTTGTGATTGATTACATTTGCATTTTTTGGTGGTTGATTTCTACTGCGTTATCCTGTGTATGATATCTCTGATTTTTCTTGGATTCTTCATTTAGCCTTCACACCGCAATTTCTGGGCGATTTACCCAGCTTTTCCCCTATGAGTTTCGTGGCCTTCCCGCAACGATTTTACTTGACAACTATTATGTTTTCACATAGCATTTTCTCTTAGCGTTTGCATTCATTTTTACATAGAGTTGCATTTGGTTTTACTCAATTTTTACCCTCCATTGTATATTGTTGTATTTCTTATTATTATTAGACTGAGAAATATTATCAGTATTAGAGTGCGGATTTACCCATCTATTGGCTGTGAATTTAACCTTTTAATTGCCTGCGAATTTACCTTTTTATTGACAACAATTTTTATGTTAAACCCAACGATTTGTTATGTTAACATACAATGATTTAAATGTCTGGGTGTTTTTAAATGTTTGGGTATTTCTTAATGATAAAACACAACGATTAAAATGTCTTGGCGTTTTAAATGTCTGGGCATTTTTAAATGTCTGGGCGTTTTAAATGTCTGGGCGTTTTTAATGTCTGGGCATTTTTTGTAATGATATATCACAATGAGTTTATATTCATTATGACAACAATTGTAATAATAATAATCTTAATGGCATAGTGTATAGGTTATAGATCTTGTCTGGCATATACACAACGATATATGTACCCAACGATTCTTAATGGTATAGTGTATAGTGTATAGATCTGGTCTGGAATATACATTGTGATTTTCGTGGCTTATACACAACGATCTTAATGGTATAGTGTATAGTTATTGCCTGGCATATACGCTGGAGTATCATGGCATATGAAACGATATATGTGCACAATAGTCTCTTATTGTTATTCACTTAGCATATTAACAATGATTTAATTAGATAGTCAGTTGATAACATTTGACAACGATTCTCTAGATAGTTAGCTAATATCATATTGACAACGATTTTATCAATAACAGATTGTAGCAATTTGAGTGACAACGAATTTATATAGTTGAGACAGAATTTTAATAGACAATGCTATTACTTGAACAACAACGAATCTATACATTCGCTATACAACAAATCTATATCTAAATAATGCATAATAAATCTATATATTATACAAAAAAACATATCTTTGTTTTTACACAACGAATTTAATGTTTATGACAACGTTTTACAGGTTAATGACAACATTATTGAATGTCATTTTAAATCAGCAATGTTAATCTATAGACAAAAATACATGACAACATTATCATATATATATGATAGATAGCTTCATCATAAATTTAAATAGACAACCATGACATTTTTTACTCTGTGATTATATAATGGAGAGACAACAGTGTCTCTGTGTTTGGTCAGACAACGTTACCTCTGCGTTTGGAAAGGCAACGATATATACCTGGATGACGATTTTGTTATTCCTTGAGAAGGGACAATGTGTCAATCTTTGGTATTTCTGCGTTTTTAGCACTTGTTGTTGTATGACAACGTATTATATGTGACTAGATATTGATGGGTTAGACAACTACACATGTTAGATAATGTTTTATTTAATAGACCGTATTATGGATGGTTGACTGTGATTTTTAATAGAAACAGTATCATGTGGTGAATAGACAGTGATACCAGTCTTTGGTAGACAACATTATCTTATGTTATTGGGCAGAAATAATATATAATCGTTAGATAGTGAAATAATGTTGCTTTTTCAAGTGATCAAACTTCACATAAACCTTCTTTGTAATGGAACTTTTAATCAATATTTTACATACAATTAATTTCTTTAACTAACTTATCCTTTAAGGTGATTTGAACTTTGAGGAAAATAAAAGTAGATTGTTATAGAAAATAATGATTTTTATTAGTATTAACTGTTGTAAAAGTTTTAATATTTATTTGATTTTTGTTAAACATAATAGGATTATTGTTAGACAGAGTTATCGATGTTGAATTAATAGGATTTGTAGACCTAATGGTTCATTGGTGTAATAGTTTAATATCTTGCGCAAAATTAATGGTCGAGGGATTAGTAGTTTTCTTATCCAAAACAATTAATAGTTTAACAGTTAATTGGCTACTATGTGCCTGGTGCCTTAAGTCAAGCTGTAAAGGGGGATCGGTCACAGTCGTTTCACCACCCAGGTTTCCCTGTAGGAATCAAGGATCCTTTGTTCAGTTGCGCATTCTAATTTTGAGTGATGCCACCTTGCGTCTTGTTGACTTGTTTCTTGGGCACGTGGGTAGAGTCTTCATGTTTTTGTCTGTTAATTCGGTCTCCTAGTACGTTGGATTTTTCTTGGGTTATTAGTCTAGATATGTTATGTTGCACCAGGGTTGTTGTCATGCCTATCACCTGGTGACAACATGATTTCTGATGAGGGGATCATTGCGCGCCCTGATGGATAGAGGTGAATGATAACCTAGGTGGAGTTTGTGCTTCCCAATGTGGGCGTTGTTCGTTGTAATTAATGTTGGTGCTTGGTTTTGTAACACCTTAAGGAGTTTGGTTTTGCGTTCCATAGAGGTTTCTACTTACTGGTCATCGAGGTCATTGTGTCAGGATTGTGGATGTTGTCCTTTAGCTTGCAGGTGTTGTCTTTCTTGTGTCGGGCAGGTAGTCATTGTATTGTCTATTGTGTCACATGTTCGTCTAGTTGCATGATGTGCTAATGCGTTGGGTCATTGGTTGTATGTTGCCTGAATGCGTAAGTTGTCTTCTTCGTCAAGTTTTTTTGATTAAATGTTGTCTTTGATTTCCTTCCTACTTAAAACAAAAAAAAAATCGCACTTGGTTGCGTCGCTTGTAGTCGTAACGATATGGGTCATTACATATGGTATCAGAGTGGGTTCAACCCTACGACTGTGGATCGCCATGCCTTCCACTTCCATAAACCCTTGAGTGATAACCTATCATTATTTAAAAATTTAATGTGTCCATGCGGTGATCTCGATTAAAGGGCACCATAGAGGTTCGCAATGTGGTGTCGTGGAAGGAGGTGCGAAGCCTCCAGAAGTGCCCATGCCCTAAGGGTCTAACCCCCAATGGGGAGGAACAAGCTCTTGGGATGTATGTAATTGTTGTAAGGATGATGATGGTCTAACAAGGTCCTTCTAGAGATTGTCAAAGGCCTTGATTCACCATCTGTACTAAGATGAGGCCAAGGTGCCTATACCCTTGAGGGTCCACAGAGCGCCCAACCAGTACCATTAGTATTCACTGCGAACTCGAGAAGGTCAATTTCTTGAGTTCTTTGGTGCCCCAGATGGTGTAGCCGATGAGGCATGGTTGGTGAATATGGAGATGTGCTTTGCACTTCGCGACTATACCTCCAAAATAAAGGTTCGTGTGGCCGTATTTCAACTGAAGAGGAGAACTCTTCTATGGTGGAAGACTCTCCTGCCACTTTGAACATGGTCGTCAAAAACATGTCTTGGGAATTGTTCGAGAAACAGTTCTAAGTGAGGTATCTTTTTGAGGAATTCGTTGAGCGTCAACTCATCGAGTTAAATGCCTTGCGACAGGACGGTCGCGCAGTGCCCGAGTACAAGGCTCATTTTTTGGAGTTTCTTTGGTATGCTCTGCATCAAATTACCGAGAAACTTAAGGTCAACAAGTTTGTGTTTGGCCTTAATGTTAGGATTCATCTTCTACTTCGAGTACCAAGAATGTTGGACCAAAGAAGGTGTGCTAGAATGTGGGGAGCCACATTACCAATGATACTACCGAGTGGAGAGGACTAGAACATCGAGATCATCCAAACCCACTACAGTGGGAGATTTGGGAAAGGCCCATCGGATTCATGTAGTGGTGAATAACCGCCAGGTAGAGAACCAATCGACTGTTCTCGAGATGTCAGGTACCATTGTTGACCAGACTCTTAGTATTTTTTATAGATCCCGGTGCTATTGAGAGTTTCATTTCTGATGCAGCACTAAAAAGAATTAAGGTAAAGGAAGTCGAACAGGATGATTTTATCTTTGTAGAAATGGCTTCGTGAGCCAAAAAAAAGGTTGGAGGGAAGGTTACATTGCAATTGCAAATACTGAAAAATGCTTCAAAATTTGGAAATTGCAATTGCAGATGGTCAGGCTGTTCTGTTCATATGTCTCTGGATGCTCCAAGGTTTCCTCGGGGTACTACTTAAATACGCGTTGTTTAACTGTTCTACTACGACATTTAAAGATACTATTGTGTGATCAGGCTTATCCCAATCTGTATCTTTACATTGACTACATAGCATTAACATTAAAAAAGTTAGCTTATCTGGGTAGGTCCATTATCACGACTACATTCATTGACTACATAACATTAATTATCACAATCACAAACTCGTGATTGGTGAAAGACTACATAACATTAACTGCTTATCCCAATCTGTATCTTTACATTGACTACATAACATTAATAAAGTTAGCTTATCTTGGTAGGTCCATTATCACGACTACACTCATTGACTACATAACATTAACTAGCACAATCACAAACTCATGATTGGTGAAAAACTACATAACATTAACTAGACCCACCAACCAGCAAGTGTCTTTAACTGAGTGTCCCAGTTGAGGTAGGATTCCGGTGTTCTGCCAGTAAGGTTGAAGGGGTCAATTTCGGTCTAGGTGCGACATAATATATTATCTATTTTTTATTATTTCTTTATTGTCACAAAGGACTCTCACAACCCCCAAAGGACCAGCCAACATGCATACGTAATATGGCAGTTGGTAGAGCGAGTTATATATAGTAGGGCGGGGTTAGATGTCTGGGCGGTATCACACATAATCACAAACTCGTGGTTGGTGAAAGTTGAAAAATAGGATTTACATCTCTCTATTTTGTAACAAAACTTTAATCTTTGTTAATCACTTAATGTGACAATCCATTAGTCATTATAGTAAATTTTAAATATGATCAAGTAAAAGTAAAAAAATAAACATGTAAACATATGTCTTTATAATATTGAGGAAGTTAGTGGTTGAAATCACAACCATTGATTTATTGGGACGACTAAGAATATTTCATCAATATTTAATGGTGTCCATACAAAACTGATTAAGCACTAAAAACCTATTAAATATGCCCATTATCAATAAGTTTACACCTTTAAAAGTAATAAATTATCTTATCTTGATAGGTCCATACATCCATTACCCGTTAACTATATAACATTACTAAAATTATCTTATCTTGATAAGTCCATTATATTTGACATTTTAACAATTTCTTGTTTATCAAAGTAGACTATTTAAATACTTTACCACTTAATTCTTTTTAATTCTTTTTAAAGTAAACTATTTAAATACTTTACCACTTAATTTTCTTTAAATAACATTAATAAAATTATTTTATCTTGATAAATCTATTATCAAGAATACCCAACCATCTATGTTTTACGGTTTAACAACTTTTTGTTTATCATTACGGTTTAACAACTTCTTACCCAACCATCTATGTTTTACGGTTTAACAACTTTTTGTTTATCATTACGGTTTAACAACTTCTTGTTTATCACGGCAGGCCATTTAAATGCTTTGCCACTTAATTTTCTTTTAAACGAAAAACTTATAGTTGACATCATTGTAATAAAGTTCTTACTTTTTAAGAAATTTCAATAATTTCTCTAGAGTTTTTTTAGAGTTTTTAAAATATTTTTTATAATTTTGTTCATTTGTGATTTGTCTTTTCATCCATGTTTTTTTGGTTGGTGTATAAATAAACTAAATATAATTAATATATTAATTAAGGTTGAAGGTTGATAAGGATTATTATTTATTAATTATTATTTGATTTATTAATAAGTAAATTCTTTTTAATAATTAGATAAATAAATTATTAACTTATTTTCAAAACATTTTTATTCTTGAGAGTTTTTCAAATAATTTTTATAACTTTGTTCATTTGGATTTGCCTTTTCATCTATGTTTTTTTGATTGGCTTATAAAAAAATTAAATATAATTAATATATTAATTGATGTTGGATGTTAATAAGGATTATTATCTACTAATTATTATGTCATTTATTAATAAGTAATTTTTTTTAATAATTCGATGATTAAATTATCAATCTATTTTTAAAAGAAAAAGAAAAATATTTATGAAAGTAATTAATAATATATTTATTTATAATTTTAAGTTTTAAGAATAAACTCTTTTTAATTAATTGGATGATTAAATTATAACATATTTTCAAAACAAAAATATTTATTAAAGTAATTAATAATATATTTATTTATAATTTTAAGTTCTATGAAATTTATATTTATAAATATTGTTCTTACTTTATAATTTTTAATAATTTTGTGAAAATTTTACATTATTATTTTTTCAATATTTTTATATATTATTATTACTTTGATTTTTATTTTAAAAATAAATTAATTAAATGAATAATTATTATTGATTTCAATTCAAGTCATACATTATTTGTTAAAATCTATGAACTGTCTTTTATCTATGCACAATGAGTGAGAACCCACTCATTAAATGTCAAACTTGTATCACCGTACTAATAAAAATTTTCCAATTTGACTTTATGCCAAGTTTGGATGGCTATATCCACATAACGTTGTCTTCTATTTCATTATCTATTCATAATTTGGACACAATAATTCCGAGCCAATTTGACTTTATGACCAAGCTTGGATGGTTATATCCACATAAAGTTGTCTTCGATTTCATTATCATTTCTCTCTCGAGAACAAGCGCTCTCCAACTTTGCTTAAAAGTAAAGCTTGTGTCATTATACCTAAACTTTGCCATCAATTCATAACTTTTGGGCACTATGATGGCTAACCAATTTGCCTTAAATGTGAAGCTTGTATGCCTATATATCTTTTCAATTCCCTAACTTTCATATATAGGGAAAGATTTACACCACCATTTCTTGAATTTCTTTGGTTAAATTTAGAGCATTCATTCAAATAAATTTTGTTTGTTTGAAATGGAAAGAATAAATTTTCCTTTTAAATTGTAACATCTCGCTCTTGTGCGCACTGAGCGAACTTATTCTTTGAGGACACTTGCTTGCAAGTGATCCAGATTATTATACTATTGGTCGTTTGATTATGATTATGAGGCATTATGGATATGGTGATATGTTATTTTGTTGTATCGACATAGATAGGTGTTATTGACTGGGTTATCCTGAGTGTGCATGACTTTGGACCTCGAGGATGCAGAGGCAAAAATGAAACCCCTTGGACTCCACATCGAGTCAGGGAGTGGACTGTTGGGTTGAATATTGTTGATGTGACATATGTACATATAATTAGATGTTATGATGATTGATTATTTGCTGACATGATTCATTGATGATGCAGGCTGATGATAGCTTGTCGACCAGACTCACATGTGGAGTAGAGGGGCTATGCAATACAACTAGAGACTTGAGGGAGAGGTGTGGACAACAGGCCTGCCACAGCCTACTAGCACTCTCATCGTGGCTCGAACTGTAGGTTAATGATTACCTAGTTCGAGAAGACCCACGATGCCATGAGGGCATACTGCGACAATCGCTCACGATGATTCTAAGGGGCGCGCAATAAGGAAGGGGCCTTATTCCTTAGATTCCCTTAGTCTCCTACAAGATCACCTAGCGGAGTACTCACTCCATGGTTTTTTGATGTCTACCAAGTCATTCAAGAGGCGAGTGGTATCCTTGGAGCACATAGTGCGTCCTGAAGGGCACGTCACACAAGGAAAACGAAAAGAGGTGAGTGGCACCCTTGGAGCATGTAGTGCATCCTGAAGGGCACGTCACACAAGGAAAACAAAAAAAGGCGAGTGACACCCTTGGAGCACCAAGTGCGTCTTGAAGGGCACGTCGCGATTTCAATGGGTAAGTGAATAAACCTAGTCGACCTTAAAATAAATGATGTGATAAGTAAGATTTAAAAACAATTTCCCTAATAAAAAATGTCGTCCATCCTAGTGAAATTAAAATCTAGGTCTAAGTAACACATGTGGTCAAAAATAATAATCGTAATTAAACATGTAACAAGAAGGGGGTAAGAAATTCAATTAAATTATTAAAATCAAATTATAATGGAGGATTAAAATTTTAAAAAGGGAAATGATTGTTTTATCTACATATGCTAATTTAATTTTTAATTAAAAAGAAACAGGGGTAAATGGTTGTTTTTCTACACTTGCTAATTTGAGTTTTAGTTAAAAGGGGAAAAGAGGAAAACTTAAAAGAAACAAAAAACTAAGGGGAAAAGGGGAAAC
>JASDQU010393710.1:0-10906 GCA_032191745.1 Picea mariana | reverse complement strand
CTGGCCTCTGATTTACAGTTTCTAAAAGCACTGGTTCATTAAGTTATTCTGATAAGTAATCTCTTCATTGTGCTATCTTAGTATCCCATTGATCCACCTACTGAAAACAATTCATCTATTAAGTTACCAGGCATACTTAGCTTACAACCCTAAGTAGTTTCCTGGAGTGATAACAGTAGGGAGATGAACAGTTCGCTGACTCAGAATTAAAGAGGAGCAGAGGAAAGAATTCCTTAGAAATATTTGAGTTTGTAGCAAAGTATAAGCTCAGGAGGGGTAGAGACTTCGAAGAGTTCGAAGGAAGGATGAGGTCTGGAGTCACCTCTTAGAAGTTAAGTTCAGAAGGAAACGACATTGAGTTCTTTGGCTAGAAGTTATTGAAAGTTTGAACGGACGGCTGAAATTCTCAGAGGGAGAATCACCGATTTTTTGTGGACCGTTGGACCCAGTGGATCAACAGAGAAGTTAATTTCAAGTGTCTTTCAACACTCGTAAGCTCTAGAGGAATAGTCATCGTTAGATCTGAATCAGTGGGAGCCATTGATCTTGTGGTTTCAGATTTTGACATTTCAGGAGTCGGTGGTGTGGAAGAGGTACAAGTCGAGGATTTGCAAGTTGCAAAATCCCAACGCCATCTAGAACAATGGATCCTGGAGGAACTGGGACCGTTGATCTGAAGCATCATGAATTTGGCCATCGGAAAAAGAGGAAGAGTTGCATCACAACTTCACAAGTTGTGAAATCATGACACACTTAGGAGTGAGGCCCCGGGACTTGATTGAGGTCATATGGTTGAGACATAAAGGAGGAGTTGAGGACCTGTTAGCCCAATTAGGGGTTTCATGGATTGAAGGAGTCAGAGGGACTCACAACAGAAATTGCAAAGTCTCAAAACCCGAAATACCTTTTCGGGTGAAGGTCATGGTTACATTGGCTGGTCATGTGGAGTGGAGTTTCGGACCTAGTGTTGTTCGCACAGGCATAACTTCTAAAGAGGACATGTGGATATATTTGCATGGAGGTTACAACAGGACTAAAGGATCTGATTTGTCTCAGGGGAACAAGAACGATCCTTGACCAGGAGGTCAGCGGAGCCTGCTATGGCAGAGGTAGGGGGTCTGCGTCAAGAATGAAAATATATGGATGGGGGTCTTTGTACAGATCCTTGATGGTGAGGATAGGAAATGGTTTAGGGGTTTGAATCATGGATCTATTGTTGGAATTGAAGCTTAGGATGATGATTTTCTGAGGCATTGGGGGGATAAAAAGGATTTCCTTTATTACATTACAAAATTTGGGTCACTTAAGAGGAAAGAGGGGGAATCGGTTTCAGACTTCTCAAAGATATTTAATAAAATGTACAACAAAATTCCCACTGAAATAAATCCTACATAAACTTCTGCCAGAATCACATATGTTAGTGCTTTTGACCCTCAGTTTTGCCTCCTGTTGAGAGAAATAAGATATGCCTCTCTGGCTCATATGCAAGATGCATCCTTGGAAGTAGAATCTAACATATTGGCAACTGACAAGATTAGGGGGAAATATGATATATACAAAAGAAAAGGTAGGGATTAATGTTCAACCTCTGATTCCCCTATTGTCCACCCTCAAGTTGATGAACTAATAAAATTGGTAAAATCACTTCCTGCTGAAATGGAAAAGTTGAAAATTGAAGAAAGGCAAAACTATAGGAACACAAAGAATGTTGATAATAGAGGAAATCTATAATACCAAATAATGTCCCTCAGGTCCTCCAAATAGATCAAAGAAATAGGGATAGGGATGATCAAAAAGTAAAATCCCCTCTCCAAAATAACCTTGTTGCTGATGAAGAAGGAGAGGATGAAGAAACTAATCCATAAATCCATTGTCTTGGTGACACCTCTCCATCCCCTCATTTAACCCAATCTTCATATGAGGAGTCTCTCATGGACAATCAATTGAATGAATTGAGTAAAGGGGAAAAAACCAATGACAATCCAAATAAATACAACCTAAGGTCAAACAAGAAAGAGGGAAAGCCTAACACTTCTAATCAGCCCACTAAAACATAACATTTTGCTAAGGTTGTGGTATCTAGTAGAAAAGAAAAAGAGGCACAAAACCATCAAGCAATGGTTAATAGCCATGTCCTAGAAATTAAAGAGATTCTGAAATCTCCCTTCTCTTTTAGCTTTGAAAGTGAGATTCAAAAGATCAAAATCCGAGTGCCTTTTTAAGAGGTGATTAACAATGAGGAATTTAAAAAATATCTTTCCAAGATGTTGCAGCTCGAACCTTCCTCTAATTCCACACACTCAGTGAACCTTCAAGATGAATAACCAATAGTCATATTAGGAACATTGTTAGAGGATAGGGGTGACTCTACCCCTTATTTCTACACATCATTAAACATTCATGATAAAGTGTTGCACAACTTATTTATGGACTCGGGTGCTTCTCATAACCTCACGCCTAAAACTATCATGGATGAGCTTGGGCTAGAACTTACAAAAACTTATCATGACCTATACTCATTTGATTATAGTAAAGTGAAGTGTCTTGGGGTAATCAAAGACCTGGTTGTTACCTTGTTCCAATTTCCCATGAAAACTTTGGTCATGGATATATTGGTGGCTGATGTCCCCCATAGGTTTGGGATGATCTTGTCAAGATATTGGATCAAAATAATAGGGGGAGCTTTGCATATGGACCTTTCATATTCCACCATTATTGTATTTGGGGGAGAACAAAGAAGGCTTTATAGGGAAGCACAACTAGCTTACATCATCAGTGATGAAGACAATCCTAACAACCACCCTATTTTTGCGGTTGATACTGATTTAGAATCTAGTATTTTACAGCTCATTGATGCTCCTCAATCACCTATTGAAATTAGAAAACAACCCATTAACTCTTACAAAATTCCTCCTCATAATACCTCTGTTTGGAAGATGTTTTTTTATGGAGCCTCTTGTAAGGAAGGTGTTGGTGTTGGGGTAGTATTTATTTCCCCTACTCAAGAGATCATATATTTGTAATACAAACTTGAATTTGAAACTACAAACAACGTGGCAAAGTATGAGACTGTTTTTTTGGGTTTGAGTGTTGCTAAAGACATGAAGTTTGAAGAGATAGCAGTGTTTGGAGATGCTGGATTAATTGTACATCAAGTCAAAAATATGTATCAAGATAAACACCCTAGGTTAAGTACTTATAGAAATGAAGTTTGGGATCTTGTTGATAATTTCTTCTTAGCTTTTAATATATCTTTTGTTCCAAGAGAATAAAATACTATGGCAGATTCCTTGGTTGGTTCTACAAGTAATTTCATAGTTCCTTTGCCCCCTAAGCTCAAATATGATGTGGTAGTGAAGTATAGACCCTATATACCTTACAATGTCAAACATTGGAAGGTATTTGAGGATGATCTTTATATCAAAATATTTCTTTAAACTATGGAGGAGTTTTTGGCCCTGCATATTGATCAAGATCATGATTATGACAAAATCCATCATGTTGATATTTTTCTGAATAAAATTGTTGGTCATCATATTGTACAATTTCCTAGTAACCATATTCCAAAAGGAATAGTTCCTTTGGAGATATTGTTTGACATAAATGGTTTTGTTGTGAAGGTTAAAGGTTCAACTGAAAATGGTGATGTGACTGAATGCAATTTAGGTACAGAGGAGGATCCAAAGTATGTGAAATTTTATAGTAGTTTGTCAAAGGAACAAAGGGTTGAGTATGTTAATATTTTAAAGGAGTTTGTTGATGTGTTTTCCTGGAAATATTAATATTTACAAACATATGACACAAACATCACTGAGCACAAGATCCCTTTGAAAGAGGAGACCAAGTCTTTTAGGAAAAAACTTAGACAGATAAATCCCATTTTTATTCCTATTATGGAAAAAGAAGTGAAGTAGTTGTTGGATGCCAATATCATCATTAATTTGAGGTACTCTAAGTGGGTGGCTAACTTGGTCCCTGTGAGGAAGAAGAATGGGGAAATTAGATTTTGTGTTGATTTTTGTAATTTCAATACAAGCTCCAAGAAAGATAATTACCCCTTGCCAAAGATGGAGCACATTTTATAGTGACTGGCTCATCTAGGATTTATATGATTGATGGATTCTTAGGCTATAATTATATCTTTGTCTTACCTGAAGATAGAGAGAAGAAAACCTTCACTACTCCTTGGGGAACATTTATGTATGCTAAAATTCCCTTTGGATTAATGAATGTAGGAGGAACCATTCAACGAGCAATGGATATCGCCTTTATTAGGGAGAAGGATAAATTTTTGGTCATCTATCTAGATGAAATTATAGTGTTCTCAAAATATGATAAGGAACATTATCATCATTTGAAAAGAGTCTTTGTGAAGTGTATAAAGTTTCGTATCTCTCAATATTAAGAAGTATTTGTTTGCTAAGAAGGAAGGAAATTTATTAGGACACATTGCATCAGAAGAAGGGGTAAGAATTGATCCAAGAAAAGTAGAGTCTATCTAGACTTTATCTTTTGCTATATCTAAGAAATAATTTCACTCTTTCTTGGGTAAAATCAATTTTCCGAGAAGATTCATCTCTAACTTTGTTGAATTGGTTAAGTACATTACATCCATGCTTAGGAAAGGAAATGAGGTGAAAATTACTATTGAGGCTCGAGATTCTTTTGACCAAATCAAGCATGAATTGAATGAAGAACCTATTCTTATCAACCTTGATTATTCAAAGGAATTTCAGATAGTCTCCTTTGCCTCATATGACACATTGGTTGTTGTCTTGCTGCGAAAAAATACAGAGGGGTTAGAGCAACCTATTTCCTTTTTTAGCAGAGCATTGAGGGATGCAGAGATGAGGTACGATATCATGGAAAAAAAAGGCTTATTCTTTGGTTAAAGCCATCAAGGATTTTAGAGTATACAACATTCATTCCAAGATTGTTTCTTATGTTCCCTCAGCCTCTATGAAAGATATACTTATCCATCCTGAGGTAGATGGGAAAAGGAGCAAATGGATTTCCAAAATTATGGAATTTGACCTTGAAATGAAGCCCACTAAACTAGTGAAAGGTCAATATTTAGCTAGGTTGCTGGTTGAATCAAATTCAAAATCACTAGGGTTTAATTTCATGAACATAAACTAAGAAAATCAGCAAGCTGATTTTGCTGACAAAAGCTCTCATATTAGTCCCAACTTGGAAGAATGCACTTGGTATAAAGACATCATATATTTTCTACAAAAGTTGCATCCTCCTGATGGTCCAAAGAAGAACAAGGTAAGATATTTGAAGCTTAAAGAAATCAAATATTGTATTGGAAAGATCCTCTCAATGTTCTTTTGAGATGTTTATATCCACAGGAGGCCCAAAGGGCCATGACTAATTTTCATGACAACTTGTGTGGGGGGAATAATTTTTGGAGAAACATAGCCTATAATATCCTCAAAGTTGGGTATTTTTGGCATATCCGTTTTACTGATGTTTGTGCAAAGATTAGAGCTTGTGTCAAATGCCAAAAGTTTTCTGGAAAGAAGCAACTCAAATTATTTCCTTTAAAGCCTAGGGTGGTTTATGGAACTTTTCAAAAGTGGGATCTTGACTTCATTGGGGAAATTCACCCATATTCAAGTGGTAAACATAGGCAGATTTTGACTTCAACTGATTATTTCACCAAATGGATAGAAGTCATTCCTACAAGTAATTCCTCCCACAAGGTAATCATTAGTTTTCTTGAGGATATCATGTCAATATTTGGTTGTCCAAGCAATATTGTTACTAACAATGCCTCCTCTTTCAAAGATGAACCATTGATAAAGTTTTGTGAACAATATGGGATTACATTAGTCCATTCTACTCCTTATTACCCCCAAAGAAATTGTTTGGATGAGTCTTTTAACAAGATCCTCATAAATAACATCAAGAAGTTGTTATAAGACAACAAGAAAACATGGGACTCAAAGATGAAATTTGTCTTATGGGCTGATAGAGTTACAACAAACAGGTCACTTGGTATTTCCCCTTTTCAACTTGTATATGGGATTGAAGCTATATTTCCTAATCATCTTTCCTTTCTTGTGGAAAATTTCCTCCAGGACTACCAAGGATAACCTGGTGATATGGTCAAGAGGATACAACAGCTAGTAGAGGTAAAACAGACTAGGGATTAACTCCTTGACAAAGCAAAAAACCATCAACAGAAGATAAAGCAGGCCTTTGACAAGAAGGTAAGCAAAGAAGATTTTCGATTGTGAGATTGAGTGCTCAAGTGGGATGCACCCAAGCAAGACAAAGGAAAACATGGTAAATTCGAAGCCTTTTGGATTGGTCCTTTCAATATTTCTGAGGTGTTTTCAAATAATATTTATCAATTATAGAATTTGGAGGATTATGAAGTTTTTGGTGGCCCTGTCAATGGGCACTTTATGAAGAATTATTTTTTTTAAGCCATCAGTGAATTTCCATTCATTTTAAATATCACTTTTTATTTTTATTTTTTGTTTGAATAAATGACCCCATAGGCCTAGGATAAGACACTGAAGTTGTTTGTTCTTGGCAGCTCACAGGGGGCATGCCATCCCCTGTGGAGCCAATGTTATCACATGAAGTTGTCACGGCTCAATTTTCCCCTCAAGTTTTAATTTTTTATCCTTTAGTCTTTTTAGTTTTTTTTTTTTATTTTCTCCTTATGGTTTTCTTAGATTAGCTAAAATAAATGGAAGGATGGAGCTTGGCTCACATTTCTGACCCACATCTATGGTTTATACCCTTGGTTCATTTCCTATGGTTTATACGCTTGAATCATCACATTATTTGACAACTATCACTACCGTTCCCATGACACCACAAGACTAATAGGTCACTACCTTGATTCATACTCTTGAACCTCTCCATGTTGTCCCTTTACCTGTTAGGGAGGCAAATCAAATCTTTTCAAGTACACTGCCAACTCACTAGTTGTTTTCGTAGTGCATATTTCGTACACTCTTCCTCTTTACCATCATTTGAAATTATGAATTTGATGTCATTACTTTTCATTGTTTTCAACATCCTTGTTTTCAAAAGGAATAATCGTGATTTAGTCATTAAAGAATTCTAACTGTTTACCAAAGTTTTAAATCCTGTTCCTAGCTCGACGCTGCAGAAACTCCTAGTCCAGACAATGCTATGGATTATGCTATAGACCAACTGACCGAGGTGAATTGAATAATGAGATGGTTGCGAGAAAATCCATGCTTTCTGAATATCATCAATAATCAAACTACGGTGTCCAGGTACTTTTTGAGCCATATGAGCTCTGTTGAATATCATCTAAGGTTCTCTTTAAATTTTTCATAGCACCTAGCACTGCAAACTATGGTTTATTCAACCTACCAGCCCATTTACCTCTGTTGTCATAGATTCCTTATCCATCTGCATATTTTCATCCTCCTCCACTGAAATTGAATCAATTTTCTACCAGAGATATTGTGCATATTTATCTCTTGGCTCTTGTTGTCTATGTTATGCTACAGAAACCACTAAGAAATTGTGCTACAAATCCTTTGTTCCAGTGTTGTAAATTGTGTCAACCTAGTTTCATCATCTATGCCTACATTTTCAGCATTATCTCTTTCCCTTCACGGTTTCATTCTATATATTCATCTCAAATTATGTTTTGAGTGAAGAGTTTAGGAGCCTTTTCCTTTATAATGATGATCACCCTGTATGGTCGATTTATGTTAGCCTAAAACGTGATAGTGTAGAATCCTTGCATAGCATTTATCTGAAGAGATTTTCCTCCTTTTCTAAGACATGAAACTGTTCTCTTATTAGTTCAGAGGTCAATTGGAGGAAAGCACTAAAATCCCAAATAAGGACCACCTTTCAAAAAACTTAAAGAATTTTGTCCTTGTTTGGTTTTCTATACCTCTAACAACCTCGCAATGTGTGGTCTCCTTCTTATATCAATGGACAGACCCCAACATAATAAATATCATAAGGGTGGTAGTGTATTCAGGAATGAGCCTTCTGATACACACCTGTTTGATGTTGAACCTATGATCAGGGAGGTCTTCCAAAGGGTTGGTTACCTAATGTTCTGTCAGACTATGCAGAGAGGACATCCTAAGGTAGACAGGGAATTTTATTTAAACTTTGATGGCATTAATACGAAGGTAGGAACCCTTGAGCTGGAAGTATCTGAGGCCACCATTTCAACATCCATTGAGATACCCAACACTTGTGAAAGGTGGTTCAAATATGTGATTGTCAATGTAGCCTTTTCTAAATATTTCCTCAAGCCATAACATCAGAAATATAATTTGTCTAAGGGAGCTCCTAGGAGCCATTTGGTTGAGGGTTTTGACAAAATGTTGAAAGTTATCCAAAGGTATTTTACATGTGAGGGAAGATTCAACATGATATACCAGTATCACATTAGGATTTTGATACACTTCATAGGAAAGGATTTGATGAACATCCCTTTCTATCTATTTAGAAGTATGGGAAAAATGGTTGACATGTCCAAGCCAAGTCCAAGGTCATGGACACCAGTGTTTTCCACTCAGTGTTGATCAGGATTCTTGTAATGGAAGAATTTAAGAAAATAAACCTCACTTGGGATTAATTCATTGTATTTCGTAATTTGCAGCTAGATGTAGCCCCTACCCCTCAATCTAGGGTGCAGAGTCCTTTTTCAGCTAGTATTGTTTCCTAAGTAGAAACCAGAAAAAAGAGAAAGGGAAAATACATTGCACAAGATAAAGAAGTTCCTAAGGAACTTGAAGAAGAATAAATGGAAGCCCATCACTCCCCATAAAAGGAACCTTAACCTTAGCCTGCACCTGAACTAGAGGAGCCTCACTCAACCCAAACTACATCCAAAAAGGAGAGAAAGTTACATTTTCCTTCACCTACTGCAACAATTGAGACAAGAGTTAGGAGGCCTTTCACCAGATTACTATCCCATAAGTAAGGTGATGAAACATAAGTCATAACCAAAGATTTTGTCCAAAAGAAAGATAAGGGTAAAGGTGACATTCTTGGGAAGCCTATTGAGGTCATGACCAAAGCTCCTGCTCAGAATAAAGATAATGGTAAGGGTGAAACTATTGAGAATCTCGTTGAATTAATAAACATCACCACTCCCCTTGATAATCCCACCTTCAAGAGATTGATCAGACAATTCAGGGATGCTAGAAATGAAATTTTCCATTTGAAGGGAGAAAGATAGACTGAGAGGAGGAAGATGAGAGAACTCATGGACATGTAGAATGAGACCCTTGAGCTTGCTAGGTTTACAACAAGAAGATTCTTTCCCCTCCATAGGCAACTTCAGACTTTGTATAGGAAGAACAAAAGCTTATTGTCCCAGAACAGAAAACTTAAAGAGGAGTTGCAGCCCTTCAAGGATGATCTAGACTACGGGAATCTGAATGTACTATCCCAATATGAAATAGAGAGAAGTTCTCTTGCAATAGAGAGAAGTTCTCTTACAATATATATAAGTGTTTCTGCAACAAGGAGAAGTGCCATATTAAGAATATGAAATGGAGAGGATGAAAAATCCCATTTTTTATGATGATTGGTTTTTGCAATCTTGAAGTTTTGAGGGAAGTGTCATAAATTTACCTACTATAGATGTCTACAAGATTATAATCCTTCTGCTAAAAATTTTTGGGGTTTTTGAGGCTCATTAGATGACACGGAAAAATATAGAGCATTTTGTAGCGCTTGGTGCTACAGAATCATCCACATAGACAAGATTGCATATTCACTACAGAAAGCACTGTAGAATCACCTAGCGAGACATAAAGTGGTAGTTCTCTATGAAAAATTGTTGCAGAACAATTTTCTCAGGTGGGAGCTATGAAATATGCTACTGAATGCACTATGAATTCTACTACATAATAGTTTTATATAGGCACGTGATATGAAATATGCTACCAGTTGCACTAGAAAATGTTGCTACGAAATGGATGTTACAGTCAACAATTTTGAATCCGTTGCCTCTTCTTATATTTGATGAATTTGGAGGGAACCAATGGTAACGAGGTGACATATGGAGCTCAACACAAAGGCTTCGAGGACACATAGTGTTATCTCCCAAAATGAATCATTCAATTTGTTCCATTTTTTAGGTGATAGGATGGTTATAAACATGGTTCTATATAAAATTTTAGAATTTTGAAATGTTAAAACATAGGATTTAAGGCGTTATTCTAGAAATGAATCGATCCTCAAAAGGTCTTTTCAAAAAATCAAGAAAAATATTTCCAACGGCTAACATCTTTTTCGAAGTTGAAGTTAGCAGGTGAAAGCCTCAGGTTTCAATGGCTAAAGGGTATTCCCAGCAGCAAGCAAGCCGGTGAAAGTGTTAACATGGGTTTTTCTCCAACGACTTTAGAAACCCAAAAAGGGTACACTAGAAACACGTCATATGATCATCATGGCGTGTTAATGGAAGAAAATGAGTGGTTACACCTTTTCACCATGTTCTAGCAGGATATCATGATAGATTGTGATCACATATTTCGTGTGGAAAATAGAGAAGGGTTTGAAGATGTGATGAACTCTTAATCATCATTACAACTAGAGGATAAAGTACCAGATATCTGTTGACATCAAATAAAATCATCATTTCTTATTTCAAACTCACGGTGTTTAAAAATTCTATTATGGGGTTTCATATGTCAATTGATAACACATAGTCATTTTCACCAACGCCAACCTTTTCCTTATTTATAAAGATTGTTGTGTCTGTTAACTCTCCAAGAAACCCTCCGTGGTTGCAGACCAGAGGTGCTTGGTAACTTAAGAACTCAATGTTTTTTGGTGTTTTTTATCAAAATGGATCAATGGGATGACTAAACCAGAGTACAGCATTCAGACATTCAACATGTAAACAAATGAAACAGTGCCCTCAAGAATTGAT
>JASDQU010393709.1:0-10911 GCA_032191745.1 Picea mariana | reverse complement strand
GTCAGGGAAATAGGAAAGTACATCCAAAGAGAAGACATGTTCACAAGTGCCTAGCAATGAAGAAAAAGTGTTTTTAGTACCTAATGAGGAAGAGGTAAATTTTAACTCTCAAATTAAATTGAAGGATGTTGGCATAGAAGGAAGTGATGAACATGAAATGGTGATTAGAGAAATAAAACCTGAACTATTTCTTGAAGAATACATACCTCAAATTCAACACTTAGAGTTGATAAAATTTGAGGATGGGATGAAGTTTATGGAGGAATGGTTGGCTAAATATGTAAAAATTGCATACTACAGGGGAATTGCAGACCTAACTCAAACTGATTTTAGGAAACAGAGCAAGGTGTTAATCTAAAGGGGCATAAGGGAAGATGAGATTAATGATCCTAAAGATATAACTGAAGGAAATATGTAGCAACCACAATAAAGTTCAGCAAGGGAGCCGTAAATTACAACAACAATGATTTGTACCATGCAGAGGAAAAGTTGAAAATGAAGATTGATATGATGAGAAATTTGATGATGAGAGTGTCTTAGAAGAGGCATATTGAAAAAAATAATATTCACATTGGCATGGAAAATGAACAATTGTAGGCAGAAACAAAGTAGCAAGTCAGCAAGAAAAGAAAGAAGCAATATAAAGTATGGGACCCGGGCGGAATTTCAGMAATTGGAACTCATGATGAGGAGATCATGAACATTTTTTTYCCTTRGGAGTCTAATGCAAGASWATTYTAGCTTCCAAAATCTAGTTCATTTGACTAGACTTGGGGGGTATTTCATTTACTAGGGACTTGGTTCCCTAAGTGTGTATTGTTGTAATTTCCTATGTTTCTAGGGAATTCTAGAATAATTTTGTAATTAAGATTGAGAGAGAGGAATGAATTATAAATGTTCTTGAATGTATGAGAACATGAGATATTGAGTAAGTTAGAGATATCTTAGGATGAGTGAGTGATCCTAGAGATATTTTGAGTGATTTGAGAATCTAAAGAGATCCTAGGGATTTGTTAGTTGAGTATTGTTAGGATATTAACTAAGTTTGGTTTCAAACTTGTGTGTATAATATTGTAATCCTTGAATTCATTAGGGGAGGCCATCCAGAGAGGAAATCATGCCACAGAGAGAGGCCTATTGAATGTAATTTAGGCCAAAGAAGGCATAGAGTTTCCCCGTGTAAATTTATGTAAATTAGTATGTGTTCTGATTAATTAAGAAAGGAGAAACAGTTTGTTTCAAGTGTTACAATAGAATGGTGGATTAATCCTTTGGTTATTTTCATGAGCATATATATACCTCTCCATATATGTCAGGAATATTTTGATTCTCTGCATATATGTCTCTCCACATGTTGTGTTTAGTTTTGATTGTAAGTCTTATGATCGAGTTCGAAGGGAAATAGTCCATTCGAAGGAGCTCTTTGGAGGAGATGATCTCAGGATAGATTACTATTATAAAAATAATATAATGATCATCGATCACTATAAGGATCGATGATCTAGTCCTTGTTGCAGGTGTAACTCTGAAGGAAAGAAATTGTGACCATCGGATCATTGGATCGACGCACGGGAATCATTGATCATTTAGGGGTCGATTGTAGATCATTGGATCATAACTTAAAATTCAATCCATACCATTGGATTGTAGGCCATATGTAGCCGTAGGTTTTATATCAGATCATTGGTAGTGAGAGTAACTCCAACAAGCATTCAGAGCTATCCATCAGGAAAGAAAGCAACTGTGTAGATCAATTTGTGTTGATAGATGCTCGAGCTTTATCGACGAGGTCGATCTATGAAAAGATGATATTGTCCCATGTGTCGTATCCATATCTTATCACATTTTATGAGTAGGTCATAAAGCCTCTTGGTTGAGTTTGTGAAATGAATGAGGACCGTCCATTCATGAGGAGATTAAATCTGAGCGTTGATCTGGACTTAAAGAATTAAGTGCCAAACACAGTAGCATGAGGTCATGAGGTAATAAGGAATAAGCTCCCGGGGTTTATTTCTATGGTGTTATGTGAGTGCCTTGTTTGGTTAGATATTGGTCAGGAGCTTGAGGTTCCCTAGAGGAGAGTGGACTATGATGAAATAGTGCATGTCCACCATTTTACACACAAATCATAATAAAGAGCAGTATATAGAGAAGGACAGAAGGATCGATCCATAAATGTGATCGATAATTGAAATGGATAGCTGTGAAAGACGAGTTTGATAGAAGAATGTTGTATCATAGTTGGATATGTGTTTACATATGAGAGTGGTGTTGTTGAAAGAATAATGTGGTCTTTTGATATCAATAGAACTGAGAAGATTATAAGAGGGATATATACAAAGATTAAGAAGAATAAATGATCCTTGGACAACCTCATTCTAGGCTTATAGAGCATCCTTGTGTTTATTAAAGATGCCTAAATGTGGATAAAGGAGAAGAGACCAGATGGGGTGTCTCTTTTCATCAACTAGCTAAGGCTTCTGAAGAAACTGATCCCAAGGGTTTTGTCAAAGTCAACAACAAAAGGAAATTGGGTAAGAAACCCATTGCATATGAGACCCCCAAAGTTATTGTCACTAACAATAGATTTTCCACTCTTAATCAAGTTCATGAGGATGAGGAGAATCCAACACCCAAGGAATAAGGAATGGAAATCAAGGAGATTACTAGTTTTGACACCCCAAATATCAATCACAAAGAGCTCAAACAATACAAGACACGGGACATTGTTTTGCAACAAATCAACCTAGTAGAAGAACCTATGATCATTGAGGAAGAAGAAGTTATCGATTCATAAGGAGGAGAAGAAATTGATCTTTAACTTATAGCTACCATAGATTTATAAGGATTTTTAAAAAAAGGACATCAAAACAATTCCTAAGGATCAGATTCACAGGTTAAAAGAGGCAATCATTAAAATAAAATCCAAACAATTGCAAAGTCTTATGGGACATGGATCAACTATATCTCTCATATTAAAGGTTACCAAGCTCAAATAAGCCAAGAAGATGGCCAAAGAAGAAAAGAAACGAGTTTGAAAAAGAAACAAATAGTGGCTCAAGGAAATAGGGGAATTCCTAGTAAATTCAAGACAAAATGTAGTGATTATAAACTCGTTCCCTCTCCCTAAACCACCAAGTTCACAATGAAAGTAATCTCCTATAATATAACAGGCCTAAATAGTAATAATAATCATAGGTTACTTCGTAATAAAATCATGTTTGTCAAACCCTTAATTTTAATGCTACAAGAAACCAAATGTAATAGTGATGTGATAACCATGATGGCTTCAAAATGTTGGTGAGGTAGTCAAGTTATATCCATTGATGCCCATTGAGAAATGAGATACTTAGCAATTTTTTGGGACCCAAGTGAAATAATCATGGAGGACTATGTTGCAATTACAAGAACACTTTCAACCCATTACCACATAATTGGAAATACATAATTGAGGTTTATTTCAAATGTGTATGGTCCACACTTAATAACAAACAACATCCACTTTCTCAACAATCTGCAGTATTTGAAAAATATAGTTGGTCCTCATCACTAGGTCCTATCGAGTGACTTCAATATGATCACCTCAATTCAAGAAAAGAAAGGAGGGATATGCAGACTAGATGATAATAATGAATTGTTCAAAGATACCATAAGACAACTAAAGTTTATTGACATGGAAACAATGCRTAGGGTACACACTAAGAACAAAAAAAGAGAGGGAGCTCTCAATATTGCAAGAAGGATTGATAATTTCTTAGTCTTTGAATCCCTAATGATATTTGGAATGATTTTTTAATCTAGCATATTTCTTAGCGCTATCTCGGATCACTGGCCTGTCAATTTATTTATAGATATTGGAGGTAATCCCAATTGGAAGTCATTCATATTTCAAAAAATTTGGTTATACCTTCCAAACTTTCAGGAGAACATTTCCAATTAGTGGAAAGAAGCAACCATTTAGCAGGGAACTCTAATATATTGGTTCCAACAAAGGCTAAAAAATTTAAAACAAAAGCTCAGGTAATGGAACAAGGATGTTTTTGGAAACATTTTCAAAGTCAATATGAATTGGAAAATCAAATGGCCACGATCCAAAAATATATCATGAAAGGTCATAGAACATATGAGATGAATCAAGAGGAACTCACAATCCAAGGGTATCTTAATGAAAGATATAAGAAATGAGACATTTTATGGCAATAGAAATCTAGGATTCAATGGCTTAAGGAAGGGGGAATGAACATTGAGTTCTGTCACAATTCAATGATATAGTGTAGACATACAAATTGAATAACTTCCTTACAATATCTGGAAAAGGTAATAATCTAACTTTCCACCAGGACATAGAACAAGAACCGGTTTCTTTCTACAGATCTCTCTTATTATAATTGTTGAACTTATGCTTATACTGAGAGGGGAGTGTGAATCTTTATAAGATACTTTTTCACTTTATTTAACCATTCATAAATCATTCATTAGATGGGAAACAATAATCACATACAAACTTAAATAATAATGCATAGAGTTTAACATGGAAACCCAATCGAGAGAAAACCATAAAAGTATCTTTATAAATGTCTATAGGCACCAACCTATTGTTACAAATATTGTAGGCACCAGCCTAATGGAGAAACCAATATCCTCAACTAAGCACCAACTTATCAATATGTAGGCATTAACCTATTATAAACACCAATCTCCTTAACTAAGCACCAACTCAGCAGAACCTATAAGCACCAACCTACTGTAACAATATTTGCAAGAACCAACCTGCTCAAGACACCAATCCCCTCACCTGAACACCAACTCAAAAAGATATGTGTAGACACAAATCCAATATATTCATATACATAGTACTTATGACCTCACTTGCATACTTCATTCCATATACAATCTTTCAAACCCTAGTCATATGTAGCCTTCATGCCCTAGCTAGCCTCATAACATCATTTTCATAATATGATCCCAGACTATAGCATCACAACCTCAAAGCAACTCACATTTCAGCATCGCAAACCTTCAACGCTTTGTATTGCATCTTAAGAACAAGAAAATCCCAAGAAAACCCCCTTGGACTTCTCTTGCACACCTTTAGATCCCAAAAAGACACCCCAACTCCTTTAGTGAACCTTAGATCACTTTTGTGCACCTCAAAATTGATCTCTTGCTTAGTTACACTACAAATTTGCACATCTATCAAGTATTTATAGTAATTTTTTCCCCACTTTTAGGGTCGACCTGTAAATATTGGCTGAGCTGACCTAAATTTTTTGGCTGGGTTGTCAGATGAAAAAATTCATATCTCCTCATTCCTAGGGAGTTAGAGGGAATTCTATATACCATTCGAAAGGTCTCAGAATAATATTTCCAACCATATAACCTATGCTCCCATTTCATCTTGGTGTCTAGGGTAAAAATGCATTCAAATATAGGGTATCCAAATTGAGCATCAATAATCCAAAAACAATGTTTCCCAACAATCTCCATATTTCAATATTTATCTTGGACATTTGTAGTCTCCCCGTGTCTTTGTCATCAATGACATCAATATTTCCAACAATCTCCCCCTTTTTCATTGATGGCAACCCTTATTCAATTATGATACTCCCCCTATTTGCAAGTTTCCTTGTATCTGTAATTCTTCCTCTGTTTACAAATTCTCCCCCTTTGACATCAATGGAAAAGGGATGCTCCCCTTGAGCTTGTTATCCCCTTTAAAAACAATATGAGAGAGACATAACTCCCATACAACATTTTTCTCATTTGAATTCATCGAGTATATATACATAGCTTGAGGTTTTGTTTGCATTTTCCACTAATCTTCTTGAAGTTGTTTTCCTTGTCTTACACCCTTTAGAATCAAATGTGAGGTTGTAACCTTGATCACACATTTCACTGGCACTTAAGAGATTATGCTTTAACCCTTCAACATAAACTACATTTTTTGTCTTAGTATTTCCATTATCAAGACTTAACAGTACCTTTTCCAAATATCCTTGCAGAAAGATTATCTTCAAAAGTAATATTGCCTCCTTTTTCTTCCTTCAAGGTCAAAAAATTGGTTTGGTCCCCTTTCATGTGTTTTTAACATTCATTCTCAATGTACCATTGGTTCTATTTATTTTGAGCATAAATTTCAAGTCCAAATTCTTCCTTCTTTGATTCTTCTTACTTCCTTTTCCACACCCTAGTGTATTCTTCTCTATTCTTGGTAAGAACATTTTCTTCCCTGTTTTTTAGGAGACTCTATTATACTAATTCTACAGTCACATGCTATGTTCCCATAGTTATTTCACTTATAAAATTCAGTATCAAGTAGAGGAGAAAATGAATTGTAGTTTTTGTTAGCAAACCCATGAGAACTTTTGGTTTTGTTGCTCACATAATCATCCTTTAAGGTTTTGTAAGAACCTTTATTTTTATCTCTCACATGATCACTTCTTGCATAATCTATACAATCTATTGTTTTATGACCAAAACTATTGCAAGAAAAAAAATAGCCAAGAAAGAGATTTTGGTACCCATTTTTGAAACGTCTTCTTGGTGGAATAACTCTTCTGAACTCATCATGTTTCTACTAGACATCATTTCCTTTTCTGTTGTTGCTTTCATTGTTGATAGAGCCTTTGAGAATATTAACATAGCTCTTAGTATTTTCTTCATTTTCCTTTTCTGATGGATTTGTGACCTTAATGCTTGCATATCCCTCAATGGTAATGTCGTAGCCAAGACCTTTCTTGATGAATGGTGACCTTTGGAAACTAAAAATATTATCTAATATTTCAGTACTCTTTCCATACGTTAAGCTTATATTCAACTTATTAGTTGTTTTCTCTAGTTCCTTTCCTAAGGAAACGATTCTAGTCTCTAGCTTCTCGTAATTTTAATCCTTTTCTTTCAAATAGCTTCTCACCACTTCTTCTATCATATTTTCCTCTTCTACTTGAGTCTTCAAGATGATAAATTTATTCTTTGTTTCTTTGGTATTATGATCCTTCTTTTCATGTTTCTACAATTTTTCATGCTTTATATTCTTTTCCTTGAGTCTGTCTATTTCTTATAAGGCACTAACGAGTTCTGCTTCAAGATTCACTTCCTCTTAAATTGGCTTTCCCTTCTGATTATCTTCATTCTCTTCATCAACGGGGTTTTTTTCCATGGTTATAGAGAGAGATTATTCTTCATCATCACTATCTTCCCTTTCTTTGTATTTTTCAAGTCCTCCTTTTAGCTTTCTCACAAATTGTACTTCTTCTATCTCTGACTCACAGCTAGAACAATCACTAGATATTTCTTCATTGGATCTCTCCTCATAACTAATGTGCACTTCATTACCTTGACAATCTAAAAATCTGGTAGGCCACTCAAGATGACATATATTTCTTTTGCATTGTTTTCACTTGATTCCTTCCCAACTTCATATGTATAACTTGTTGTGAATGATTCCCAAATACAAAACCCAAGGTCCTTCAAATATATCCGCATTCTTATACTCCACGTTGCATAGTTTGTTCCATCGAAAAAAGGAGCTATGTTTTTAGGGAGACCATCCTTCCAATCCATATGTGTTTTGGATCTACCTTCCAATGGTTAAACTGTCTCTAAAGGAACCTAATATGATTCCAATTGTTGAACTTATGATTATACTAAGAGGGGGGGAGAATCAGTATAAGATACTTTTTACTTTATTTAACAATTCATCAATCATTTATTAGTTGAGAAATAATAATCACATATAAACTCAAATCATAATGCACAAAGTTTAACATGGAAACCAAATCGAGAGAAAACCATAAAATTATATTTATAAATGTATGTAGGAAGCAACCTATTGTTACAAATATTGTAGGCACCAACCTACTGGAAACACCAATCTTCTCAATTGAGCAGCAATGTAACAAGATGTAGGCTCCAACTTACTGGAGACACCAAACTCCTCAAATGATCACCAACTCAACAAGATGTAGGAACCATCCTATTGGAGACAACAATCTCTCAACTGAGCACCAACTCAGTAGCACCTGTAGGCACCAACCTACTATAACAATATTTCCAAGAACCAACCTTCTCAAGACACCAATCCCCTCACCTAAGCACTAATTCAACAAGATATGTGTAGACACCAATCCAATATATTTGTACATAGAGTACTTCTAATTTCACCTACATGCTTCATTCCACAAACAATCCTTCAAAGCTTAGTCATATGTAGCCTTCATTCCCTAGCGAGCCTCATAGCATCATTCCTAGAATATGATCCCAAACTACAGCATCAAAGCCTCAAAAAAATGAAAATTGTAGCATCACATACCTTTAGTCCTTTGTAACGTACCTTAAGAACAAGAAAATCCCAAGAAAAAACCCTTAGAATTCTCTTGCACATTTTATATCCCAAAAAGACACCCCGGCTCTTTTAGTGCACCTTAGATCACTTATGTGCATCTCATACTTGATCTCTTTCTTAGTTACACTACAAACGTGCACATATGTCCTGCATTTATAATCATTATGTCCCTACTTTCAAGGCCAACCTATAAAGACTAGCTGATCCAACCTACATTTTATGGCTAGGTTGTCAAAYGRAAAAATTCATATCTSYTCATTCKTAGGGAGTTAGAGAGAATTCCATATATCRTTGGAAAGGTCTTGGAATAAAATTTCCAACCATATAACATATGCTCCCATTTGAGCTAGGTATCTAGGGTAAAAGTTCCTTCAAAGATAGGGCATCCAAACTGAACATCAATAATCCAAAAACAATGTTTCCAACAATTTCCATCTTGCAATATTTATATTGGACATTTGTAGTCTCCCCTTGGCTTTGACATCAATGACAACAATATTTCCAATAAGAGCCTCAACCAGAAAGGATAGAAACTATCAAAGAAATCACTTTCCATGTACCTCGGCTTATAATTGAAGAACATAATGACAATTTAATGAAGGTGATATCACTAGAAGAATTTGAGCAAGAAATCAAGGATATTCCAGATGGAAAATCTCTGAGACCAAACAGGTTCACAACAGATTTTTTCCATTCCTATTGGGACATGCTCAAACAAGATGTATGGGATCTCGTGGAAGACTCTAGGTGAACCACAATAGTTCTCCCTTCTCTTAGTGCCACCTTTTCCACTTTTAATCCCAGAGAAGAGAAAGATCCTAACCCTATAAATTATCTCCCTATATCCTTGTGCAATGTGATTTATAAAATTATAACAAAGGTGACTGCAAACCATCTTAAACATTTGATGTCACATCTTATTTCCATTGAGAAAATTGGATGTGTATAGGGGGGCGAAATCATGGATGGTATTAACCTATCCCATGAATTCATATGCTCTCTCAAGTCCTCCAATAAATCTAGGGTGCTAATCAAGCTAGACATGTCAAAGGATTTTGACAAGTTAAGTTGGCAATACATCAAGTGTTTCCTTCTTGCTTTTGGAGTCAATCTTCAATGGGTTAACTAGGTCATGTCCTTCACCTCGATTGCCTTCTTCTCCATTCTGGTTAATGATGAATCCTCTACTTATTTTTCCCTTTCTAGAGGTATTCAACAAGGTGATCCTCTCTCCCCCTTCCTTTTCACTTTGATAGTTGAGGGGATTGGTAGGAATTTGTCGGAAACTATGCAAGGAAATGCATCAGTGGGGATTAAACTACATGAAGAATATTGGGCCTATTTCCCATCTTCAGTTTTTCAATGATACTCTTCTTATGAGAATTTGATTAGTCAAAGAAGCTTTGGAACTTCAACAGATCCTTGAAGACTTTATGGAAACCTCGGGTACTTTCATCAACCATTCTAAATCTTAATTTTTTTTTTCAATACCCTTATTGCAGTTCAAGTGCATATCATAAGACTCTTAGGTTTTCGATGCAGTTCCCTTACAGCTAAATATCTCGGATCCCCTTTAGTCAAGAATGCTCTTTGCAATGTCTCATGGGAAGACCTTCTTTCTAGAATGGAAAAAAATCTTTCAAGTTGGTCTTTCAAAGCCCTACTTTTTTTAGGGTGCTTAACCCTTATCAAGTATTGTTGAAAACCATGTGTATTTATCTTTTCTCAGCATTAGTTGCACCAAAACATGTACTAAAGGTTGTAAGTGTAAGTTTTAAACCTGCGAAGTAAAGCAATGCATATAGATTCTTAAGCAATATAGAAATTAATCAATGGCTCATACACATAGTACACAGAGATTTTATACCGGAAACCCTCAACCGGGAAAACCTTTCTTATTTTCATTATATCAAATTTCACCATTCCCCATACAATATATACAATGTTTTTTGGTATTCCATAGATACCAAAACCCTAATCCCTTAATCCGGGATTAATTTACAAATCCGCTAAAAATAGCAAAAACCGCCCAAAAAAAAATTTGGGGGTGCTTCCCCGAACGTTGCGTGTAACCAGGGGGGGCATACTTTCCCCCCCCTGGGACCCCCCTAGGAAAGTGCTCAACGCCCAAAGCAAATCTCTAGGTGAAGGGATCATCAGACGCAGTTGCCGTATCTGACGAGTCCACACACACACACATGCAAAGAATATAACATATACCCAACATTCTCCCACTTGTTGTTTTCTTTGCATCCAGGGGTCCAGAGGATTATATAGTCAACAATCTAGGGCAGCAATGTCCATTGTTACTCTACACCAGGAGAACTTTTCTATGCTCACTGACTTTGTCAATGAATTTGCAACATTCTTCAAAGTGTCAACCTTTTCCAGTAACACCTTCTTTTCCTCAACCATGTCTCTCACAAAGTGATACTGAACATCAATATGCTTTGTCTTTGAATGATAAGTTGGGTTCTTTGCCAAGAATATTGCACTCTGACTGTCACACTCTAATATCACTACTTATTGTACCAACCCAATACCTGAACACAATCTTTGTAACCATA
>JASDQU010393707.1:0-10930 GCA_032191745.1 Picea mariana | reverse complement strand
CAACAAGTGGGAGAATGTTGGGTATGTGTTATGTTCTTTGCATGTGTGTGTGTGTGGGTGCGTCAGATAGGACGACTACGTTTGACGATCGCTTTTCGGGTGCTTTCCCAAGGGGGTCCCAGGGGGGGCAGGTATGCCCCCCCCTGGTTAGGCGCAGTGTCTCGAAATTTTTTTTTTGGGGCAGTTTTTTGCTATTTTTAGCTGATTTGTAAATTAATCCCGGATGAAGGGATTAGGGTTTTGGTATCTACGGAATACCTAAAAACATTGTATATATTGTATGGAGAATGGTGAAATTCGATATAATGAAAAATAAAGGTTTTCCCGGTTGAGGGTTTCCGGTAAAGATCTCTGTGTATTCTGTGTATGAGCCATTGATTAATTTTTGTATTGATTAAAGAATATATATGCATTGCTTTACTTCGTAGGTTTAAAACTTACAGTTCCCTCCACTGAAACGACTCGGAATTGAAGGATTCAGTTGAGTCACCCCCTCATCTCTTTGAAACTCTGGACCAAGAGGATTTTGGCTTCTGAGTTTTTCTTCTTCAAGTCTCCGAAGGCCTGCTGCCCGAGGCAGTATTTCTCACTCTTCTTACAAGTCTTCCATATACCACCCTTTAATCAACTTACTAACAGAAGTTGGATCAAGACCTCCCTTGCTTTCTACATACTAGGCCCAGTTTCCCGAGTTGAAGCTATATTATCTTGAGACTTCACCCATCCGATCACCCCATTAAATAAACCGTGACATAAAAAACTGATGGGCATTGGGCTCTGCTCCTGCAAACAATCTAGGGGTGACTTCTAACGCTAACACATTCTTATTCGTATCTTCCCCTAGCGCAGTGGCTTCGCACTGTTGAGGTTCCCTCAAAGGGTCTGAATTTAATATCCCTTCTCTTAATACTTCCTGGGTGGATACACTTCTTTCTTGCATAGATAGGTTCTTCAAGCCTTCTTGCAATCTTTCAACCTTGACAACTAATTATCTTGCTTTCTGTCCCTTTTTCATTGTTACTTTTTTCTGTTGCTTCGACTTTTCATTTTTCTATTAGTCGGTATATTTTTCTAGCTATGAAATCCCTTAGTTCTTGCTTTTTCTTTTCTGTGGCCTCTTCCTCTACTTTTCTTCTGATCCGATCCTTTTCAATCCAAGTCTTACCTAACAAAAGTGAGAAAGGGGCATTGTCCCCAACAAACTTAATGACTTCAAATTCATGTTCATTGAATGTTCCATGAACAATAATAGGTACATTAGTGACTCTTCCACATAAAGTTATCATCTTACCCTTAAACAAGTCTATCCTTCCCAATGAAGGTATCACAATAGGCTTTCCCAAAATTTCCCAAGTGTCTACTGTCATAGTATTCACTTGTGTTTTATCATCCAAGACACGGTCTATGTCGAAGTCTTCTATTCTTGCACTTATGTGTTGTTTTACTTTCAAGATCTCTAGTAAACTGGCATCTTTGTGAGCATCCATCGTTTCTTTCAACTATAATAACGTAGTCTGGACTTTCTCTAACTTGGTCTCTTTATGAATTCCTAACATGCCCTTAGTCTCTTGACTTTCTTCATAGTTTTCTTGTCTTATGTTCATCCTTTCAGCTTTAGCAATCATCCTTGGATAATCCTCAACCTCATGACCAACAATATTACAACAAAGACAAATAGGACCTTCGCCAGGTCATTCCTTAGCAAGATGTCCTGACCTTCTGCAATTATAACACAAAGTTAATCCTCTTTTTGTTTTAAATGGTCCCCATCCTTTTCTGTACTACACACTAGGATCATAATGTTGGACCTGCAATCTGCAAAAAAGCATTATAGGTTCCTGCATCCACTTATCAGTCCAAAAATTCTTTATATGCATAGGAATAACATATCTTTCTTCATTTCCATTAAATTTACTCAAATCATCTCTTTCTTTCAACTGCACCCTAGCCTTCAGACTAGGACATAATCTATTAAACATACATAAGTTCATGCTTTCAAAACAAAAAAAATTCACCTATCTTACTCTTGTCAAAGCAAAAAGCTTTACCTCTTTTAGGATCTTACCTCTTTTCTTCAGATCAGATTTCTTTCTTAGCGCAAAGCTTCACATGTCAAGTAGAGTATTGCACACTTCAGCAGCAGATCTACACACAGAGCTTCTCTTTTTTAACTTCAGTTCCCAGAAATCACAGTTTCAGGTCCCTACAACGGAACCATTTGTTGGCACAGAGGTAGACCTAGGGTTCAACACTTAACAATGCACCAACAAAACCTCGACTACCGGCCCTTTCAGCAACACCTGCGAAATAGGTGAAGTCTCACCCGAGGTAGAAACAAGGGGGGTTATAGGACGTAGGTGTCTGTAACCAAGCTGGGACATAGATCTGTGATAATAACACATCGTAGGGTAGTTTGTTAGCTCTTAGGATTAACATGCATTAGTTTCTTAGCTTAATTAACATCGCAGAACATACCCAAGAATAGATCTAGCATAATAATAACAAATATTAAGCACTTCAACCACTTAACACTTAGCACTGTGAATCAGATGTAGCATTTAACATAAGCAAAGCATTTAATCAAAACATACATATTCATTACACATTATAATCTAAGAACTAAGAAGAACAAAACATAGATAACATTGCATAGAGAAAACCATAAGACACCAGATCTATGTGGTTCACCCCAGTGTGGGGCTACGTCCACCAACTGCTTCGCCTTCTTTATTATGTGGTCAAATATTACATTCATTCACTCATGTGCACTAAGCCACAGAGTCAAGTTTCGCACCAGACAGGAGATATGTGCACTGAGCACCAAATCCTCCTTCCAAAACTAGGTCAATACAAAGAGCCAACTCTCGATCAAGCATAAATCCTTAGCATACATACATTCCTTTTCACAAAGCATTCAACTATTAGCACTTAGCTCCCCCAAAAACCTCTCTTTTCTCAAGACTATTTCTACAATATGCTCTTATTTATTTATAGTTTTAAAACCCCTTACAATAATTTATAAACATGGGAGAACCCATGGACTGACATCCCATAAACCCTTTACAAAAACCTAGAGGACCCCTTATTGGGTCCACATAGCCCACAAAATCGGTGAGATCCACGATCTTAGCTCCGCATGGGTGCTCCTTCCTCGACCAATGTGTTGAAGTCCAAAAGTGGGTCAATTTTGACCAAGGTTTCCTCAAAACTTGGTCGAGGGCCAAAAATAGTACCAAAATCAATCAACAATGTTATACTAGCATTTCCTCTACCTCCGTTGAAACCAAAACTCTAAGAAGAGGGTTGGAGTTATACTATCTATGGAGTTGTGAGGATGGATTTTTTATGCTTAGGGATGAATGACTAGTTGGAACCACAAGAGGAATTTAATATTATCCATTCAACATGTCTGGGGTATGTGGGTTAACATGTTGGACCAAATGCCTGGAAGCATCTGTATGAGGCTTTGGGACTATAGAGCCTAGCTAAAGCCAAGGAGGCAATAGAGCTTAATGCTAAAAGTTAGGGAGATGGATGGTTTTGTACTTGCACTTACCTAGAGCTAGTATTTGGAATTTCAATTCCTATTGCAATCACTCCATGATGGGTGGCTCTTATACTAGTTGCAGTAGAGGGATAGTGCCATGGTGAGGAGGACCATGTAGAGTATGGGGTGATAACATGAAGGCAGCTTAGATGGTATGATTGGGTGAGGGTGCATGAGGGATGATGAAAACCCTTCTGATTGACTTGGTTTAATGCATAATACTTTGTGCTTGTTGAATATTAGGCATTCAATAAGTTAATCAAGAGAATCTAGTGATATTAGGGCACTGTGTTAGTAGTGTAGGTAAGGTGTTTACCTATAGTGGCCACATTTTTGAATCCCTCACCCACACAATAGTACTAGTATATTTAGGTGCATATTTTATGATGATTGTCCATATCAAATAGTGTCTTGCATAAAAAAACAAGAAGATGCACATGCACACACACAAGGAGCATTGAAGGGAGTTTTGTTTTCGTGAGTGGGATTTCACCTTGAATTCCATGAGACTTACATTGAATGGATAATCAGAACTTGAGTCTTGAGGGGAGGATGGAGTGCTAGTAGGCATAGTCTTACTAATAAAGAGCTTGGGGGCTCTCTATCTTTGATTAAGGGGTGGTTGGGAGGAGATTTTCCCTCAAAACGTGTTTACCCATTATGTGCTTGTTATTGTTGCTATTGTTGTTTCTTAATGCTCCTGGTTAGAGGAAGCTAGTGCATGGTTGTTTCTATGTTAGTCCTCAAAATTTGGCTTGCCACTACCTAATATTTCTTCTTTATGTTCTTACCGTAATCGGAGTATTTCATGATGACTATGTGGTTGTGTTTCAACATGCCTGGGGTATGTGGGTTATCATATTGAACCAAATGCCTGGTACCATCTGTATGAGGCTTTGGGACCATATAGCCTAGCTAAATTCAAGGAGGCCATAGAGATTAATGCTAAAAGTTAGGGAGATGGATGGATTTGTAATTGCACTTCCCTATAGCTATGATTTGGACTTTCAATTCCTATTATAGTCACACCATGATGGGTGACTCTTATACTAGTTACAACAGAGGGCTAGTGCCATGGTGAGCATGACCATATAGAGTACAGGGTGATAAAATGGAGGCATATTAGATGGTATTATTGGGTGAGGGTGAATTAGGGAGGAAGCAAACCCTTGTGATTAACTTGGTTTAAAGCATGATAGTTTGTGCTTGTTGAATATGAGGCATTCAAGAAGTTAATAAAGAGCATGTAGTGATATTAGGGCATTGTGTTAGTAGTGCAGGTGTGGTATTTACCTATAGTGGCCACATTTGTGAATCCCTCACCCACACAATGGTACTAGTATATTTAGGTGCATATTTTATGATGTTTGTGCATATCAAATAGTGTCTTGCATAAAAAAACAAGCACATGCGCACACACGCACACACAAGAAGCATTGAAGGGGGTTTTGTTTCCATGAGTGGTATTTCACCTTGCATCCAAGGAGATTTCCATTGAATGAATATTGAGAACTTGAATCTTTAGGCTAGGATGGAGTGCTAGTAGGCATAGCCTTACTAATTGAGGGATTGGGGGCTCTCAATCTCTGATTAAGGGGTGGTTGGGAGGAGAGTTTCCCTCCAAAATTTGTTACCAATTATGTGCTTGTTATTGTTGCTATTATTGTTTCTTAATGCTCTTGCTTAGAGGAAGTTGGTGCATGGTTGTTTCTATGTTAGTCCTCAAAATTTATCTTTCCACTACCTAGTATTTATTCTTTCTCATTTACCGTGATAGGAGTATTTCATGATGACTATGTGGTTGTGTTTCTAATGATTATGTCATGCAATTATATATTAAGATACATTTATTTGATATTCATGAGGTTATGGCGATGTTGTGCTCTCATGATGTCACTTAGCACATGGTTCTTTGATATTCATGATGTGATGTTCTCTTGATAACAACTAACATATGGTTCTTTTATATTCATGATGATATATTATTGTGATGGGAGTTAGCATATGGGTCTTTGATATCTATGCTGAGACGATGATGTTATGTCTATAACTAATGCTTGATTTCAGGACATGAGGTGAAGCTGGATAGGAGAGCCACTCCATGGGCCTGGAAGACTGGTTTATTATAAAACTCATGGGAGACCATAACCATGAAGTAAATATCTTTTCATATGAAACACCTTATGGGATAACGCCAAAATCAATCAAAAATGTTATACTAGCATTTCCTCTACCTCCTCTGAAACCAAAAATCCAAGAAGAGGGCTTGAGTTATACTTCCTATGGAGTTGTGAGGATGGATTGTTTATGCTTAGGGATGAATGATTGGTTTGAACCACAAGAGGAAGTTAATGTTATCCATTCAACATGCCCGAGGTATGTGGGTTATCATATTGGACCAGATTCCTGGTACCATCTGTATGAGGCTTTGGGACCATAGAGCCTAGCTAAAGACAAGGAGGCCATAGATTTTAATGCTAAAAGTTAGGGAGATGGATGGATTTGTGCTTGCACTTCCCCACAACTATGATTTGGACTTTCAATTCCTATTATAGTCACACTGATGTAGGAGCATCCTTTCCACCTCAGCAGGCGCCATCTATTCAGCACATCAACATGCATTCAAGAAGGGGAGAGGGGCCAGCCCTCTCATTTTGCCTTGAATTTAAGAAATTCAATGTAATAAATTGTTATTAAATGTTGAAAGGGTGATAGAGCTGAGTTGATGCCTTTGTGCAGGTTGTAGTTGAATTCGCCTTTAATGGATAGTTGTAGGATGATCTAGATCCGATTCAGAATAGATTTTCATTTAATGCAATAAGCCTCAATAGATAGGCATTGTAAATGGTGATTAGACACCACTAAGTGTAGTTGGAGGGAAAGATCGATGAGCCCCTCTTTTATAAATCATTGTAGTGTATGCCCAACATAGGCTATTGAAAAGTTGATAGAAAATCATTGTAAGCCAAAGAAAGGAGAGGAGAGATTCGAGACTCTGTGGCAGTCTAAGCTCACACATATTGTAATTGACATTCATATTAATACAAAGAAGAGTAGTTTTTCCCGCATAAGATTATATGTATGTTTCCCTGTGTTTTATGAATGCCAGTTGTGTGTTTATGAATACATGATGTAGATTTATGAGATAGGTTCCATCTGCAGGTTTAAGATAGAGTTCTCTATTTGTGAGATTGTTGAATTATTCTGGTTTCTTTAGGCTAAGTGTAAGGCGTGCACGACAGAGGGTTGAAAAATTTGTGAGACGGCACAAAGAGTGTGCATCTGAATTCTACTTCGAATTCAGGAGAGAACGTGCCAGGAGGGAACACCAGGATAGTCTCAGACTCAGAGAAGAGCCTCAAGGTTAGTGAACACCTTTGAGGAGAAATTGTCTAGAGAAGGCACAAAAGACAGAATTGGTGAATATTTTGTAGAGCTCTGCTAGGTGGGCATTGAGTGGGTGCAAGGAGTGCACAAGATAAAAAAAAATTGAGTTCAAAGATAGAGAAGAGTGTCATAGAGAAGATGCCACAAATCTGTTGAACACTCTGTAATCTCAACAAAGAGTGCTTTGAGCAGAAGTCACTAAGAGGGAACAAATATCCCTTTGAGGAACAAAGGGACAGAGACCTTTGAGGTTTGATCAGTTGAAGCTCATATGAAATAGAGTTGGTGAACACTTTGTAGGAGAGATTTGCAAGTGTGCATTGAGTGGATGTAGCAAATGCATCAGTGAACCTGAAGAATTCCAGATTTAGGAGAAGACCTGTGCAAGGAGTGCACCAGTCCAACACTTAGAAAAGTGTTGAGAAAGTCTAAAGATTCAGAAAAGTGCAAGGAGTGCACATAGGAGAGAACTATTCCAATTTTGAAAGCTCGGAAGAAGAGTGCAGAGTGTGCCAAGAGGGCACCAGAAATCTTCTAAGGAAGAAGAAGGGTCGACACCCTTAGGAGACTGAGCAAGTTCGAAAGCTCAAAAGGAATAGTGCAAGTTCGCACAATGAAGGCGTAAGTGTGCGTCAGGGCCAATGTCAAATTACATTGCCAAAGCTCAGGAGGAGAAGTAAAGTCAAGACCCAAAGTACTCAGGTTCGCAGGAGAAGGTTTGAAGGCCACAGTCTTTGGACACTTGCAAATTTTCCCAATTCGGGAGAAGCATAAGCTCAGGAGGGAGGAGTTACAACAGTCATTGGATCAGCTACAAGGAGATATTTGGATCATTGAATCCTACATCGAGACAGGTGGAGTCCGCACAGAAGAAAGACAGGTCCCAACCATTGGATCTGAGCGCAGTGGACCAACAGTCGTTGGATCTAGGTTAGTGCATGAGCTTTAAATATTTTTAACTGCATAGGAGAACGGACTCATCGAGGTATGAAAAAGTCCAAAAGTGGATTGGGACCGTCCATCATCCAAAGGGACACATGGCGAAAGACCTGAAACTATGAAGAAATAACACTCCAGGAGTTTTCAGTTGAGGAGTGTACAAAATTCCCGAAGCCCGAAGTAGTGGAGAAGATCTCAGCCGTCTGTTAGTGAAAGACACATGGCAGGAGATTGTGCATCCTAGAGGAGCGAGTGAAGATAAGTGAAGAACTCTCAAAGAGCCGGGAGCTGAAGAAGATCTTAGCCATCCTAGCCAAAGGGAAAAGTGTTGTCAGATCCTGCACTCTAGAGAATAAGTACTTCAGAGGAATTAGAAGTGTGGAAGAGAAAGGATTCCTGAAGGCCATAGTCCTGAATTCATCCCAATGATCCGTTGGAAGGGGACATGTGGCAGAAGATCTACCACTTTGGAGAAAAGTCACTCCAGGAGAAAATAAAGTTGGGTGGAGCAAGAAATCTCGAAGGCCAGAGTTCATCTAAGTCATTCGTCAACAGAGGACAGGTGTCAGTCGATCCTTCATTTCGGAGGATAGCCACTTCGGGGAAAAGTGGTTTTGTGTGGGTCGAGAAATCCCAAAGGCCGAAGCATGGAGTTCATCATGACTGTAAGCTAGAGTAGGACACATGTTGCCAGATCAGAGACTTCAGAGGATTCATAGCAAGGAGAGTTAGGGTGAATATTGGCTGAAGCCAAAACAGATCTGAGACGTCGATAGTAGAGGACGTGTGTCAAAAGATCTGACACTCCGGAATAATTTCACTCCAGAGTTTTGCGTATGTGAAGAATCTAGAACTCCCAAAGCACAGAGTCCCGAAGTAAACTAGAACCATTGATGTTCTGTAGACGTGTGTCGTAAGATCGCACGATCCAAAGACTTGGCACTCTGGATGACTTGAGGAGAAGTGTTTTGAAATTCAACAAAGTGTTGGAGCCTGAAATTGTTGTGGGTCGTTGATCTGTGCAAGGAGAAGGGACCATTGATCCCTCTCACGATAGTTGAACTTCGGGAATTCGAAGTTCAGAAGAATTGGCAAGTGGTGAAGTGAAAACGCCCGAAGCCCGAAGCTCTGAAACACCTTTCAAGGTTAGCCCTGGGTCACAGCCCGAGCTCATATGAAGGAAGGGGCCTAGCATAGAGAGCTAGTGCATGTTATTCTAATTTAGAAAAGGGAACAAGGTCTTAGCAGGATCTTGTGGGTTTCATAGAACCTGCACCTTAGGAAGAAAGGGGTCTGTGTAAATTGATTTGGGGTCTAGCAGAGGCCCGAAGAAATGATTCGGCTTAGTCTTTTGAATGATCCTAGACCAGGAGGTCACATAGCCCCAAAGAGAGAGGGGGGCCTGTATCACACACCATCACGGATGACTCTTATACTAGTTGCAGTAGAGGTCTAGTTCCATGGTGAGCAACTCCATCTAGAGTACAAGGTGATAAAATGGAGGCAGATTAGATGCTATGATTGGGTGAGGGTGCATGAGGGAGGAAGAAAACCCTTATGATTGACTTGGTTTGATGCATGATAGTTTTTGCTTGTTGAATATTAGGCATTCAATAAGTTAATCAAAAGAATGTAGTGATCTTAGGGCACTGTGTTAGTAGTGTAGGTGTGGTATTTACCTATAGTGGCCACATTTGTGAATCCCTCACCCACACAATAGTACTAGTATATTTAGGTGCATATTTTATGATGATTGTTCATATCAAATATTGCCTTGCATAAAAAAAATCACATGTGCATGCATGCACACACACACACACAAGGAGCATTGAAGGGGGTTATGTTTTCATGAGTGGGATTTCACCTTGCATCCAAGGAGATTTCCATTGAATGGATATTGAGAACTTGAGTCTTGAGGGGAGGATGGAGTGCTAGCAGGCATAGCCTTACTAATTAAGGGCTTGGGGGCTCTCAATCTCTGATTAATGGTTTGTTGGGAGGAGAGTTTCCCTCCAAATTTTGTTACCCATTATGTGCTTGTTATTGTTGCTATTGTTGTGTCTTAATGCTCCTAGTTAGAGGAAGTTGGTGCATGGTTGTTTCTTTGTTAGTCGTCAAAATTTAGCTTGCCACTACCTAGTATTTCTTCTTTCTCTTCTTATCATGATAGGAGTATTTCATGATGACTACACTAGTACATATGAGCAAATTTGCAATGGTTTTTCGTTGATATTGCCACACTTATCCGTCGCAATTTCCACGAAAGCCGACATTTTTTTCGTCGGAATAATTTCGTCACTATATCCATGATCCAAGTGTGCGTGGAAACATCGACTAAATTAGCTCTCCATGTGTCATCACCTTCAATATCGGTTAACCCTGTGCATCGTCACAATTACGATGAACTATCGTCACAATAACAACAAAGAAATGTGGTAATTACGATGAAACTTCGTCGCAATTGGGACGAAAAGTTATGGAAAGCCAATAAATTACGACACAGCTGTTGAACGTGCGATGAAAGTTCATCACAACTTGCGACGAAAATATGTGGTAATATCGACGAGCGCAATATCTCAAAACCAAATTTACAACGCACATTTTGTATATGCAACAAATATTTGTGGCAAATTGCGACGAAGTTTCATCGCTATAGAGACAGTTGTGGTAAAATAGTAAAATATTTGCGACGAACTTGCGTCGATATTGCGATGATGACTTTAGGTTTAAAAAAAAAATACATGAAATATGGTATACTATATTGTATGCCATATTACATTATAATATGGCATTACTATTACATTGTAATATTGTAATATTGTAATATATATATCCCCCACAAATAATCAAGGCACTAATCAACCAAATATTCTAAGCATGTGTTATCATGAAGTTGGATTTAAGTAAGGATACCAATATGACAATATACACAAAGAATAATTTGGAATATTACTTTCAAAAAAACACATGGATTGCATGAGTGAGTCATTATGCAATTTATATTACACAATACTATGAAAACACTTATAAGATTTATGGATGATATCTTAAGACCAT
>JASDQU010393705.1:0-10954 GCA_032191745.1 Picea mariana | reverse complement strand
TATGCTTTTCCTGTAAAACTTCTTTGTTATGTGTTCTTGATATTTCACTTTGTGATTGTGGTTTAATTTCCACAAGAATATTAGTAGAAGCGATTATGTATTTAACAATGGCATATAATTGTTAGATTAGGATAATCGCAGGAAATACATTAATTGTATTGAAATTTCTACAAAGAATGTAATATGAGGAAACATTTCTCCAAAGTGTACTTTCTCTCTTTTTGTTTTCTCCTTTTTTACAAGGTTTGTATATGGCTCAATTTATAGCCTCGAAAGGGAATTGAAGGGTCAAATCAGAGCGTTTCTAGCATATGAAAGGCCAACGTTTATGGATCTCGTTACTTGGCATGGAAAACCTGGAATATTTTTAATTTTGAGCACAAAACCCAATGTACATGGGATGTAATGGAGAAACCTGCGTATACACATGTTGTCTAACTGTAGCTCATGTATGTGCAAAAAAATGGAATTTTTGACTTTGGATTGAGAAAAATGGAGAAATTGAGTCTACAGAGGGAAAGGGAAGGCCACCAAAGCATGATTCATAGAGTATGGAAAAAAATGCTATAACAAACACTGATTAATTATGCTATGAGATCGACTTCACCATCTTCTTCAGAATCTTCAGAATCATCTTCTACTTCCATGAAGAGTACTCTTTATAAATCATTGTCACTATCATCATCCCATCTGATGAAGAGTTGTCTTCTTTTGAGTAGAAGCGTTTCTTGAATATTTTTTTTTTCTTTCTCTTGTCTCCCTTTTGATTTTTCTTTTTCTTCTTAGGATCTTCTTCTTTATCGCTACCTTTATTCTTAGCATAAGGAAATTTAGAATCAAAATGACCAATACCATCATAATTAAAACATTTCAATGGAATCATACCTTTGTATTTTTTTGTTCCTCTTTTTAACTTCCTTACGAAGTTTTCCACTTTTACATCTTCCGCTGAATCATCATTGCAACTGTAATTTGGATTTGAATTTTTGTTGTTTTGTTTCTTCATATTCTTGGATGATTTGAATGATGATTCCTTCATGATTGGGTTCTCTTGTTCTATCCTTATTTCATAAACTGTGAATATTCCATGTAGCTCGTCCATGCTCAAACTATCAATATCTGTTCTTTCTTCTAGGGAAGATATCTCAGGATCGAATCTCATAGGTAGAGATATTAAAACCTTTTTAATGACCACTGACTCATCAAATTCTTCTCCTAGTCCTCTAATAGTGTTCACTGTTTCGTCAACTCACAGAAAGTAGGCTGAAATGTCTTCATCTTCCTTCATATTCAATTTCTCAAACTTGGATCTAAGGGTTTGAATCTTAGCTCCCGTGACTTTGGTATCTCATTCGTAAATATTTTTAAGTTTATCCCAAATATCCTTTGCGGTCTTACAATGCATAACTTTGACAAATATTGAATCATCCAGACTACTAATAATGGTGCGTTTATCCTTTGAGTTGTTTTCGTTGAGTTTATTTCCATATTTGTCAGCTGGGGGAGTGGATGGTGATGCATATCCATCTATTGCTGACTACCAAACATCAAATCCATGTGCTTGTAAAAAGGTTTTAATCCTTTTACTCCAAAATGCATAGTTATTTCCATCAAACCTTGGTGCTCCAATCTTAGCATATTCCATGATCTGCTTCTAGTGGTTAAAATATTTCTTGAAGGACCCACTCTGATACCAATTGTTGGAATAATGAGAGGGAGGGGAGGGGTGAATCAATATGAGCACTTTATTATCACTTTTTAACCACAATATGTAATCATTAACATCATCAACAATATATCATCAATATATCATGAGCAATATAAATCAATAGAGCATAATAGACACCCACAGAAACATAGTACACCATAATTTATGTGGAAAACCAAATGGGAGAAAACCACAAAATTATTTTCTTATATATCAAAATAATACATTCATTAGAAGCATCGACTTCCCAATTCTCGAGCTGCAACTGGAAAGAGACTACAACCCCCTATTTACAGGACCCAACTTGAAGGAAGCTACAACTCCTTGAATTCTATGGCTCCAATGAGAAGGAGGCCACAACCCCTTGATTCTCAAGCTCCAACCTGAAGGGAGCTCCAAATCCCTGTGTTCTCCGACACCAACAGGAAGGAGGCTACGACCCCCTTTCCTTGCCCCGTCCCGCCTCCCTGAAATATAAATGTAGAAAAAATATCATTACCACAATCACTTCCATTATCATTGTCATTGTCACTGTATCCAACCTGTAACTGTCATTTTACCATCAACCTGCAACATGTACCAAATCATTTCTCAATTGTGTACCAACATATACATCAATGTATAAACCATACCATAATAAAATAATGTACCACGTACCATCAATAACATACCAAGAAAGTGCCTCAAGTCAATATAAAAAATATGTGCCTTTAATAAAGAAACATAACATCCATAAACCAAATACCAAGAATATGTCTCAAGCATATATCACCTCAACCATAACAACCCTATGTCCAAGAGGCCTCCAAGATATGCCTTAATCATATTCCATACCATACATGAATCAAGCCTCAAACAAACACATGTAAAATATACCTTTAGTCATGAAACCTATAACATACCATCTCAGATTGTGTCATAGACCTCCTGTACCTTCAAACCTATGTTCAACCTAAACCTTGTTGTCCTCCTCAAATTTCTCTTTTCCTCGCATGACCAAGACTTGCTGTCTAGCAGGGCCTCACATGATGAGCCCTATGCAACCCGCGGGGTGCCTCATGGGACACTAGTAGTCTGACCCGTAGGGGTCAACTAAACTAGGGTTTCCTCAGAAAATGTCTCTCTCCTTTGCAACCCCTAAACTCCTGCACTTCTCACTAGTTGCTACCTTGGATTTTTCCATTGCAAAACTTGCCAATAGATCACTACTTCACTAGAATATGTTCTATATAAAGAGTGAGTGAATGTATTTGGGAATTCCTCCTTGAGGTGTATTTATAATTTTTTTGGGTAACCTCTTTCCGTAAACTTAGGGGCTTCTTGACTTTCTTTTTACAACCACTTTACCCTTTCATTAAATATTTGTAACCAACTAGGGGCTTCATGACCATTCTTCGGGGTTTATAACTTCACAAGGCCATAACTCCTCAACTATGAGGAAATACATGGTGTACAACCTATCAACAAAAACAAAATGATGAGGACTATCCATCCATGAGTGAGTTACCTGCATTTACACCATCCTTCATGACCTTTTTCCTTGATCAAATATGGGTTCCATAACCATACCATTGGGGCTACTTGACTTCATCAAGGGTTGACATCAATGAAAACCAATATTTCAACAACCATGTTTTCTTGATGATTTTAGATCCACATTTTACAGAAAATTATGGGGTATGAGGTCCCATACATTAAAGGTCTTATCACCTACACAAACCTACATATAGATGATCTCTTAGATCTATCTATATCATCATCCACCCATGGAGCTATGCTCATTGTGATGAAGTAATAATGGTGTCTATTGACACTCACTACTCTTGGAATCTCTATTTATACTTTTTCTATTTTTCTAGCACCCAATCCATGTTGGATCACTGAGAGGGTGGGTGAATCAATAATAATTATTTTTAATCATTTTTAACCAAAATGAATATAAGTGTTGTTAACTTTATGATCAATTTACCAATATAATTCAATGAGTGTAGAATATATAAACCATGAACAATGAGAAATCAAACACATACACAATACACCAATTTTTTTACGTGGAAACCCAATGCGGGAGAAAACCACATAATGCATTTTCTTATATGTCTTTAAAAAGTATATTCATTAGAAGCACCAACTTCCTTTATTTTCTAGCTCCAGCTGGAAGGAGGCTCCAACCCCCTAGATTCTTAGGCTACAATCTGAGGGAAGCTCCAAATCCCCAATTCTCTGGCTCCAACTACAAGGAGGCTACAACCCCCTATGTTCTCTGGCTATAATAGGAAGCTGGCTACAATCACCTATCCTTACCTCGTCCAACCGCCTTGTAATATAAATACCAAATGTAGACAACATTTCATTGTCATTGAATCAAATATGTCACTATAATAATTTTCACTGAAATCTTGTCACAACTGTACCAATATTCTTCAAAAATTTCTTGCAACTCGCGGATGTCCACTCCTCTGTTTTATGTAACTCGCGGATGTCTTCTCCTCTGTTTTTTGCAACTCGCGGAGTAGAAAACATATCTACTAGTATAAAAAATGTTGTCTCTGTCACTGTCTCAGTCTCAATCACTATATTATCTCTTTGTATATGCTCACAGACTGGATGATCTGATAGAAAATAATACTCATCCAATATCCAAGTAGATCTAACACAACCATGTACTAGATTCATACATAAGTTTCACTGATCTTGTTTGATATAGGAAACCCTTACATTAACGATGCATCAAATCCTCACTATTATGAAATCACAACTGGTAGTGATAACAATATGTCTCAAACATAAAACCTCAACCATACTGCAAATAACACAAGATATATCTTAACAAGATGCTTATTGAAGTGTACCAACAAACAACCAATACAATAGCAATGTATCCCTGTAGATCTGTCTTATACAAAATATACCATACAATCAATAGTACCTCAAAGGAAAAAGCTCAATCTCCCATGGATAAACCCAAGCATTCACCAAATATCTACTTAAGATATTCATATAACATACTTTTTGTTACTGTAGATAGATTTTTTGAACCTTCTCACTATTAGTTCTTCCTGCAGCCTCTTCTCAGTTTTGCAACTTGTCATTGATGATAGATCTGAACTTCCTTTTCAGATTTGGAAATAGATCCACGCTTTGTCTTCAGTAAAATAACGGGTATTTGTGCTTTGTCCCACTGTTTCCCACACATGTTCACACCTTTCTAGTACTGCAACCTACAAATTTATTAAGTAAAACCCTAGTTGAGTATCCACTGTCTCAACCCTTCAACTCTTGCAACTTCTCTTGTCACTGCTTCATACTCACTGCTTTAGATTTATCAATAATACCCACTCATAACATTTCACAAAATAGATACTCAATATGTTCAATTAGATGCTAATGGGAGACCCTTGTTGTCTTATGTATATTCTCCAAGTATCTTCCTTTAGGGGTTATCTTCTAACTATTCTACCCAACTTCTCTCTTTTAGGGATAACCCACTTTAAACTACTTTACCCACTTGCAACCACTTTACCATAAATAGTAAACTCACTCCTTCTTGTTGCAACTAATTTATTTTTAATTATTTTCTTATTGCAACAAATTTACCCATGCTTAATTCCTAGTTACAACCACTTTGACTATTAAATGTCTTCTAGGTGCTTCTAGAATAATTGACTTCTTTGACCTTCTAGAGGCTTCTAGATGACTCACGAGGGTTCTACAAATTCACTAAGCCATATATCTTCAACCGCGAGGAACTACATGGTGTACCACATATCACGGGAAACAACACGACATGTACTAACCATCTATGATAGTCTTGCCTACAAATTCACTGATATTTATTACATTATTCCTTAGAAAAACATGGGTTCCTTATCCAAACTATTGGGGCTACTAGAATTCTCTACCAGACTTGCTTCAAGGGTTGAAATCAATGACAACCAACCTAATTAATCAAAAATCTCCCTCTTTGGTAGTGATGGAAACACTCTGATGTAACACTGAATTCATGATGCTCATGCTCCCCTTGTGACCATCACTCCCCCTTGAATCATGCCTCTATTCTTTTTGTCCATGAATCTGATGAATCTCTCCCCCTTTGACATTAATTTCAAAGGGTAACTTCCCTTTGGGGCTGCTCCCCTTTATTGAACTGTCCTCTATCCTCTTCATGGTGCTTCCTCATGTAAATCTATGACATATAAGAAAAGCATTAAAAAGTCATTATGGGGAAGAAAATACTCCGAGTTTCTGGTGAAGATACTCAAAATATTCCCGTGGAAGTGGTTTTGTAAAGATATCTGCAATCTTCCCTTTTGTCCCAACATATTCAACTCTAATGTTCTTCTCTACAACCTGTTCTCATAGAAAATGAAACTTGATCAGAATGTGCTTCATCTTGGAGTGGATAAATGGATTCTTTGAGATACTAATGGTGCTTATGTTATAAAAAAATATCAAAATGGTATCATCATAATCAAACTATATATATTTCAATGTTTGTTTCATCCGTAGGACATGATTACAACATGCTGCTGCTGCAATATACTCTACTTCTGCTATAAGCAATGATAATGATGATTGGTTCTTACTTAGCCAAGATACCAAAAAATCACCCAAGTAGAAGGATTCTCCACTTGTACTTCTTCGATCATCAATGCAACCTGACCTATCTACATCTGTGTAGGAAATACATGATAGATCCTTACCTTTTGGATACCATAATCCAAACTCTTTTGTACCATTGACATATATGAATATCCTCTTTACTACCAAAACATGTGATTCCTTTGGTGTTTCTTGAAATCGTTCCACTTGTCTAACTGTTTTCATCACATCTAGTCTGGAAGATGTCACATAAAGTAAGCTACCAATCATTGACCTATACTACCTTTGATCTGTAGATTTTGAATCATCATCTTTACTTAACTTGGAACTGGTTTGTAATATTCCATTCCAAACCTCTTTAGAATTTCTCTGATATACTTGGTTTGAGAGATAAAAATGCCTTGGTTGCTTTGACATATTTGAAGACCCAAAAAGAAAGATAATTCTCCAAGAAATGACATTTTGAACTCATTCTGCATATCCTTTGCAAATTTCTGGCTCATCCTGTCATCATCACTTCCAAAGATAATATCATCAACATAAAATTCAATTAACAAAATACTATCTTGATTTAACTTGATGTAGATTTGTTGTCTGCATTCCATTTTCTAAACCCTTGTTGTTGTAAGTATCTATCCAGTTTGGAATATCATGCTCTATTGGCCTGTTTGATACCATACAAGGCCTTATTCAATCTGCAAACATAATTTTCATTCTCTGACAACTGAAATCCTTCTGGTTTCTCAATGTATACTTCTTCCTATAGATACCCATTTAGGAAGGTTAAGTTCACGTCCATATGATACACTTTAATATTATTGGAGCATGCATAAGTGAGGATCAATATGATTGCTTCCATTCTGGAAACTAGGGAAAACTTCTCTCCAAAGTCTATACCTTCAACATGAGCATATCCTTTACATACCAATCTTGATTTGTTCCTGGTAACCTGTACATCTTCATTCGATTTGTTTCTGAAAACCCACTTTGTAGTGATCACATTATTGTTCCTTGGCCTTGGAACCATTTACCAAGTGTCATTCTTATATATATTATCTAACTCTTCATCCATGGATTTGATCCAGAATACATCCTTGCTGGCTTCAAAACTGCTTGGCTCAATTATAGATAGTAGTGCTAGGTGCAGTTGTTCCAGTGAACGAATTATTCTTCTAGTTTCAAATCCTGCATCTTTATTCCTGATAATATGACATGATGGATAATTCTTTTGTATTCGTTTTCTAGGTTTCTTTGGAGGTACTTGAATACCTTGTTGTTCTTGTTCTTCTTCTGACTACTCTTCTTCATCTTCCTCTTCTGCTACTTTTTCTTCCTTTACTTCTTCTTCGTGAACTTGTTCCATTGAATCCTTTCCTTCTTCCTTTATTCTTCATCCACCTGTCTCATCAACCATCACATTGATGCTTTCCACAATTGTTTTGAGCCTTAGATTGAAGCATTTGTATGCTTTCCTTGTGCTTAAGTACCCAAAAAATATACTTTTGTCAACACAAGATTCAAACTTTTCGATTTTTCCATCTTCTCTTTTATTGTATCATTTGTTTTCAAAAAATCTGAAGTGCTTCACATTCACTCGTCTTCCTCTCCATAGCTTGTAAAGGGTTTGATCAATACTGTTGTTTCTGAGCATTCCTTTGTTTTGAATGTGAATTGTTGTATGTACTGCCTGTACCCAAAATATGTCTATCAACTTGGATTCCATTAACATAGTTTGAGACATTTCCTGTATGGTCCTATTCTTCCTTTCGATGAATCCATTTTGTTGTGGTGTCCTAGCAACATAGAATTGTCTCTTTATCCCATGCTCAAGGCATAAGTCCATAAATTCCGTTGAATTCAACTCTCCTCCATTTTCCCATCTCAAGCATTTGATTTTTAAATCCATTTGATTTTCAACCATCTCCTTGTACATTTTTATGTTCTCAAATGCCTCTGACTTCTTCCTGAGAAAACACATTGCAATCATTCTTGTATAGTCATCAACCAATAGCATAAAATTCTGCGTACCTTTCAACCCCTTTGTTCTAGCTGGTACAACTAGATCAATATGCACAATTTCCAGTGGTTTTTTTGTGGAGTATTCTTTTGATTTGAACTTGGTCTTGGTTTGATTTCCTTGTTGACAATGCTTTCACAATGTGTTGGTTGGCTTCATGATCTGGGGAATTTCTTTGACTGCTTCCTTTTTGTTGACCTTGACAAGATTATCAAAATTTATGTGACCCATTCTTCTATGCCATATCCAAACTTCTTCTTCCTTTCCTAAACAACACTTTTCTTTTCCAATTTCATTTAGTATGTATATGTTGCTTGGATTTCCCACAATCGCTCATTCTTCCCTTGTGACAATCACTCCCCTTGGAAACATGCCTCTACTCTCTCTCTCTAAGAATTTACCTTTGCATCTAATAAATCTCTCCCCCTTTGTCCTATTTATGGTGCTTCCTCGTGTACATCTAAGACATATAAGATAAGAATTCAAAAGAATTAATTTTGGAGTAGAAATTACTCCTAGTCTTTGGCGAAGATACTCAAGGGCTTCTCATGGAAGCGGTTTTGTAAAGATGTATGCCACTTGTTCTTTTGTTCCCACATATTCAAGTCTGATGTTCTTCTCTAAAACCTGTTCCCATAGAAAGAGATACTTGATTGGAATGTGCTTCATCTTGGAGTGCATCATCAGGTTATTTGAGATACTGATGGTGCTTGTATTATCACAATAGATTGGAATGGGCTCATCATACTCAACCTATATATCTGTCAAAGTTAGTTTCATCCATAGAACCCATGTACAACATGCTTCTGTTGCAATATACTCTGCCTCGGCTGTATATAAGGATATTGATGATTGTTTCTTGCTTAGCCAAGATAATAAACACTCACCCAAGTAGAACACTACACCACTGGTGCTTCGTTGGTCATCAATGCAACCTTCCCAATCTACATCTGTGTAGGAAATAAGTGATAGATCCTTTCCTTTTGGATACCATAATCCAAACTCCTCTGTTCCTTTGAGATATATGAAAATCCTCTTCACTGCTAATACATGTGATTCCTTTGGTGCTGCTTGAAATCATGCCACTTGTCCAACTGCCTGCATTACATCTGGTCTGGATGTTGTCACATATAGTAAGCTACCAATTATTGACCTGTATTGCCTCTGGTCTACAGACTTTGAATCATCATCTTTTCTCAACTTGCAACTGGTTTGCATAGGAGTGGTAACTAGTTTACAATCTTCCATTCCGAACCTCTTTATCATTTCTCTGATATACTTAGTTTGATAAATAAAAATTCCATGTTTTCTTTGACATATCTGAAGACCCAAAAAGAAGGATAGTTCTCCAAGTAATGACATTTCAAATTCATTCTGCATATCCTTTGTAAATTTCTATCTTAACTTGTCATTAGTACTTCCAAAACAATATCATCAACATAAATTTCAATTAACAAAATGTTACCTTGAGTTACCTTGATGCAGAGGTTGTTGTCTGTGCTTCCTTTCCATAGTTCGTAGGGAGTTTTGTCATTGTTGTTTCTGAGCATTACTCTATTTTAAATGTGAACTGATGTATGCACTACATGTGTCCAAAAATATATGTGAATTTGGAATCCATTAGCATTGTTCAAGCCATTTATTGTGTAATTATCATCCATTATGATGATGTTCCTTTGTCTCTGAACCACTCTCTGACCAATATATGCATCCATGCTCTCGTCCACTGTCATTTATCTATCAAAACCTACTAAGTGTTCTTAAGAATACATCTCTGTCCATACTATCCAAGACCTGTCCATAATGCTAACCCATTTATCACTATACTATCATGAAGTCTTGATTAATCTATCAAATTGTACTTCTGCTAATTGACTGCTCTGAATCTGTCTTCTCAAACTTTGCAATCTTCTCAAAATATGGTTCTTTGGTCTGTCACATCTATCGCATAGAATCCCCCTATCTAATATTCATATTACTTGGGAGTCTCTAATCCGGATGGCTTAAAACAATTCCTGCTCTGATGTGTATTCATCATCATCTTCATTGGTAGATTCATCCTCATCTTAATTGGTAGATTCATTATCTCTCTGATCTCTGACTTCTTTCTTTCTGTCTGTGGATTCATCTTTCACTACAATTCATGAAAGTACAATCTCTTGAACTTGTTCCTTATTTAACTATCCTTCCTTTCTTTCAGTTATTTTCCAAACCTTTCTGTATCTGACATATTTCTTTTTCTCTGTAGAATTTTCTTCATCTCGTTTTATTGCCAATATTGCGATCTCTAGTACCTAGTCTTTGTTCACGTGTTCTTCCTATTTTCTTATCCATACTTTCTTGTATCTGACATTGGTGTTCTCTTTCATGGAAGTATCGATCATGCTTCTACAATCATTGGCTATGTGTTCATAGTTATGACATTTTTTTATTGGATAAATCGGTATGTGCGGACACTAACAGATCTCCCTAGATCCACCTGGATCTAGAACAAAGCAAGATAGAACATGACTCTTTCCCTAGATTTTGACCATTGAATTAAATAGGAGGCAAGAACAAATAAAATACCTTATTATCGCTTCCTATGGTCTTTGTTGCTCCCGCTTCGCTCCAGTGCTCTCGTGCAT
>JASDQU010393703.1:0-10946 GCA_032191745.1 Picea mariana | reverse complement strand
TCCTTTGTTTTCCAGCTATAACTGGAAGGAGGCTCCAACCCCCTAGTTTCTCAGGCTACAACCTAAGGGAAGCTCCAACTCCCCAAATCTTTGGCTACAACAATAAGGAGGCTACAACCCCCAATTTTCTTCGGCTACAACTGGAAGGTGGCTACAACCACCTATCCTTGCCCCATCCTACCACCCCGAAGTAGAAGTAGAATTATGGAACCATTGTCACACTATCACTGTGAGATATACCGATGTAAACTTGTACCAATAAATCTGAACCATGTATCAACCATGCATCAACCTGTACCATAAACAAGTGCATCAACCATGCACCAACCTGTACCATAAATAAGTGCATCCAACCATGTTCCAACTATGTATCAATCATGTGTCAACTACTCATAAACTATGACTCATCAATATGTACCAACATCATCAACTATACACCTCATGTATGTGCGCCAACTCATCAACTACTTGTCTCAACCATGTACTCAACATGTACCTCAACCAAAAGCCCTCATCAATTTCATCGTCCAAATCTGATTTGTAGCTCTGTAATAGACCTGGTTTATATGATCACATTCTTGCAAACCCTCCTTAACTTTAGAAACAAGAGACTATCATTTTCATCAAACTTTTCTTTAGTCTCACATGCCTAGTTTTGGATTAGTCAACAACCGTAACTTGAAGTAATCATAACTTTGAACCTGTAATGTATAAATATATAAAAATGATACACAATGTTCTTCAATGTGCTTTATGAAATTCCTCCAAGTGTCACTACTTGGAACCTCTCAGAAAAGGAGTTATAGCAAAAATGACATACCTTGATGAATTCTGGCTTATTCTAGAGAGCGAACTTGTAGAGCGTGCCCCGCACAAAATATTTTATGAAATGATCTAACACTATTAAAAAGAATAATACAGACTGTACCCTAGCCAAAACAATTGTTCTCACTAAATTTGGATATTTTATGAAGAGGTTCTGATGTTTTTACCCGAAACACCTGATTTTGACTAGTTTCGGGACTGGCCACAAACCCTATTTTCCACAGCGTGTAACTCCCAAAATGAAATGACCCACAAGTTGAAGTTTTAAACACAAATACTTAGATATTTTTTCTCACTTGCATAGAAATTTCAGGATCTGAATTATTATAGAAAAAATGTTATAGCGAAAATGGTGAGATGACCTGAAAATAGCATACCTTAGAAAGCACCATCAAAAGAATTTATCCTTCCTTGCATTTTGGCCTTGTTTTCTTCACTTTCCTCAGAATTTCATCTTAGATATCATTTGTATACCTCAAGCACCTATAGATATTCAATAGGCTCAAGTGTGTTTGAAATGAGAGAGCCTTGCCTCTTATTTATACTCTCCAAGTAGCTTCCTTAAAAACATCTTCTAGGTCACTTGGCCCCACTTTCCTTATTTTAGGGTTGGGTCCACTTCTAATTTATTCCTTAAAATTATTATTGAAACAATTTATTTTGTATTCACTTTGAATTATAATACACTCATCACTTCACTTTATTATTTATCTTTTAAAATCTCTTAAACCACTTTGATTACTTTGACCTTTCGGGGCTTCTAGATGAAATATGAGGGTCCTCCAACTTCGTAAGGCCATAAGTCTCAAACCGTGAGGAGTTATTTGATGCTCTACATACCACCAGGAATGGCATGACATGTACTATCCATATAGAATAGTATTATCTAAAAATATATCATAACTCATATAGTTACCCATCAAACAAACTTGGGTCCATTACCCAAACCTCGGATCTCCAACTTCTCATGGCCATAACTCTCTAACCACGAGGAATTATGTGACGTTCCACATACCACTGGAAATGACATGACAAGAATTATCTATATAAGATATTTTCCCTAACAAATTCCTTTTCCTTCATCTCATTATTCCACAATTAAGCATGGGTTCTCTTACTCCACAAAGCGTATTCCTGTGAGGGCTTTCACCATAAGGGGACCACTTTGGAGTTCATCCATATTTACTTCTTATCAACCATGACAAAAAAATAACAAGTCATATTTACATCAAACACTATTGGGTCCATTACCCAAACCTTTGTGCTATGGGTCTTTCTTCAAGGGTTGACATCAATGACAACCAACCTTAATCAACAGTCTTGTCATGAGATCCATGATCCTTGACCTTCCATATAATAGAAATGTTTTGAATCAGCCTTTGAGTTCCACTTGAAGGCTATAAATGGGTCAAATCTAAGCTATGGAAGAGGAGAAGAATTCAAATTTGAGAGCAAATTTACTCTCGATAAATTATTCACTTCATATTGAGTCTGCATCCCTTTGTTCTTTTAATTCTGAACACATTGTTCAACCCCCAAGCTCTTCCCTACTTGATAGAAACTCATTGTCTCTCTTATATGAGCTTGCCTTTGGTGGATGATTAAAGTGGTGGAGGCCCAACTGGAAAGGACTTAGTTTCCCGGTTCCAAACAATGTCGACATAGAAGTTTGTAATTCATTCACTTATGTTGATTACATTTTGATAGAAATACTCTTTTCCTTCCCAATTAATATCTTGCAAATATTTGAATTGTTATTCCATGGGCGTATTTGTTATGAATGTTGATGGATTATGCTATTGAATGTGCTAAAATTATATATTATAACCATATTCTTGTGTTTCTTGGTTGTTGAGGACAAGTTGCAGGTGTATTTCTTTGAGTCAAGTGCTCAATCATGGACTTCATCAAACGTCTGAACGAGGTAGGCCTTTTATCTTGTATTTCTAGCATATTTTTTTACATAGAATACCTAAGATTAGAATTGATTTCTGCATTCATTTCCGTGTGTTGTGGTTTACCCCTAGCCATAGAGAGATTTTCCTCCTAACAAACTTGGCGACCATATTGGGGATAAAATCTTCTTTTCCTTGGTTTGGAGTGTTTTTCTCCTTTGATTGCTCTCATTTATATTGATTTTCTTGTCATCTGACTACTTGACAGCCTTTGTTCATGTTGAGTTTGAGTTTCTTAGCCTTCTCCTTATCCTGGTTGTGTTTTAACACATATACGCATGTTTGTACCTAACAGTCGCATACATACACGTGATGTCCTTCTTCAAGAGGCATATATACGTGCTTTCTCCCTGAAAAGTCGCATACACCACCCTTTATTGATGGTTGTTGGGTAAGTTTTGATGGTTGTCTAGGCTTCTTGGGTCTCTGTTATGACTGTTAAGTGTTTGTGGAATGATAAGAAACCTTTCTTTAGTTGAATTTTTGGGCGGTTCATTTCTCATCATCCTTTACATTTGATTGTCCTTGCATCTTAGGCTAGTTGTTTTGTCCTTGATATCCTACTTGGTTTGTCTCTATTTACATATAGTAGAGTTTTTATATCAAGTTGTTATTCAATCCTTGCATTTTCGTTATTTTATTTGAAAATACAAAAATATTAGGCATTTTACATTGTTGGCATTTGATATTTTTAGTCCTTATTATTGATCTTAGTATATGTAAAGAAAGATTGCATCTTATTTGGAATTGTGAATTGTGGAACTAAATTGAGAATTGCATTATGAAAAGAATATCATTTATTGGAAATTGAAGTTAGGACTTTGCATTGTATTCATATTCATTTATTTTACTTGTTGAGTCATAACATCATTAGTTTCATGGCTGCACCTTTTTTAGTAAGCAAGGATACTAAAAGTAACGTTGATAATTTAAAATTGATTAGAAATGATTTTATTTTTCTAGGGTGCACAAACTAGCTTAGAATTTAGAGCCTTGGAATAGGATTTTGTGACTAAACTTCTCTAAGGCTATTAAATCAACATATGTGTCTGACTAAGGGAGTGGAGAAATCCATTGTATAATTGGTGACATCAGGAGGCTTCGCTTACACTAAAGTTACACATGAGGTCGCGTGAGGTTGGTTGAAGGGATATCCCCTTGATACCTTCTTAGCGTCAGATATATTTCTGGGGATATTGATAGTACCTTTGCCTATGTGAGAGGCAGTTCTTTCGAGTTTTTGGGCTTTGTCACTCTTCCCATATGATGGACCTAACTTATGACTGTTCACCTACGCATCAATTATATCATGGTTTCTTAGTTTCTTGACATAGGTACCACATATGTTACTTGTAGGGTTTATTTTACAGGTACCTTGGGTCAGATAAGGGTCAGAAAACAAACAACCTTTATGGAGGATTACCTCTCTGGGGGGATCTGACCAATTGGTTTTTAAGCCCACGAGGGCCCTTATAACTGATTCTAATACCTATGATATTTAGCAGGAAGTCTGAGGCCCCTATTGGGAGATGCATACCTACTTTAGGGAGGAAGGCCCCTTTCAACCATTTTATCTTGTTTGTGTGCATATGGGCCTTTTGATTTTATTTTGGTGTGCTCTTTGATTACTAGTTGTCCTTAGGATTTTTTTTATATCTCAAGTCTTGAATCATCGTGGAGCCAGACCATCTTCCCTATAGGTCTCGCCGCTTATTACATTTTCCACCACATTTTGATTATTTTCCATCTAAAAGGCGTAAAATTATCAAACATGGTACACACACCTCCACTTATCAGACTTGTGATTGTACAAGGATGAGTACTTAATCGAGTTAGAAAGATACTAGGAGTCCTTCGACTCACATACCTACTATAGTTAACTATACCCCTTCGACACCTTCAACCACAATGGTTGTAGTGCCAGAGGTGCCTATCGTCACCTCTAACCATCCTATAGTGAATACTCAACCTATAGCCATGAACCCTTTTGGGTCTCTTTGTCACTCATTGGGCTATAATGTTCATTCCATCCCTATGGCCTCTAGTCCTTTTTCTTATGGTATTCCATATTTCACATCACAATTTTTGACCTCCATCCCAACAACCGGTACGAATACTAGCATTGGACTTGGGGGAACAGATCCTCCACATACTCCTTTCTCATTTGGTGGTACCCATGTCTCGCAAACAAATCCTACCATTGGAGGATTTCCCCTCTTTAAGCCTGAGTCTAATCTTGTTGATTCTGGATGGAGTAACCAACCTGGTAGATAAGCTACTACTTATGGTCCATCTTTTACACCCACCTCCTCTATACCGATTCTAGCCGACACGTTTGGCATGATGAGTACACATTTTTTCTCTGGATTCACACCTAAAGGAGGTTAGTCTCATAGCTTGGGCAACACCCAGCCTAGAGACACTCTAGTTGGGGGAATTTTTTACAACCCTCTTCATAACATTCCTACTGGAATGGTGTCGAACCAACCCCTCATGAATCATTCCAGAGGAGGGTATTGCAATTTCGGACAGAGACATGGTGCTTACCATAACCCTGGATGGGTTGCGATTCCCCAACAACAATCTTTCCAGGGAGCTTGGAGCCATATGCCGCAACCTCGTCTCCTTTTTCTAGCCACACCCAATCTTCTAGACTTCTCTAAGTTAATGAAAAACCTCGTGTATCATGATCTGACATGACCCCCTATCCCCACTAAGCTTCCTTCAGATATTCTGAAATTTGAGGGTAAAACTGATGAGGGTCCTGACGATCATGTCACTACTTTTCACCTTTGGTGCTCTTCGAATTACCTTAATGACGATTCTATTCACTTAAGATTATTTTAACACACCCTCATGGGGGTTGCCACAAAATGGTATATCTAGCTACCTAGGGGGTCATAGAGAACTTTTAATCATATGGTTTTAGTCTTCCTCAACCACTTCCAACTATCGGTTCATTATGATGTTGGCATAGAACTTAGGTCGACCTTTCGTCAGGACAAGGCCACTCATATCTTAGATTACATCTAGGAGTGTCATAGATGGAAGAGGTTGATCAAGGCCTACATACCCCAAGAATTCCTTCTATATTGGCTCCTTAAGTCTCTCCTACCTTATATTTCGAAAGATGTTTCTACATTCGAGGTTACATCTGAGGAAGAAGCAATTTTTAAAGCCCAACAGTTATATATTGTATATGCTCAGTATGGGATATTATACAAGATTCTTCTAGACGCACCGAGGTCAGACTATGACCCTAGAAAAAATCCTGGGCCTCATGCCGATGGATTTGTAGGCTTCGCCAATAGGAAATCCATAGAATCGGTGACAAGCCATTTGAAAGAGTTTTCTCTAAACCAGTTTGTAGGAGGGACAACTTCATTTGTGCAGTCCAACCCCAATCAATCAATAGATGTACGTTTTGTTCAATTGTCAACCATCCTGAATGGTAACCAACAACTAGGAGGGAATAAAAATAAAGGACGTAATAATAATCGTAAGGGTGGGAAGAATAATAATAAAACCAAGGACAATGGTAATAATGAGAAGTCAAATAATAATGTTGGTGAGGGAAAGAAAGAAAGGAGGAAGGTGAAGTTTCCCTATAAGATATTTACGGATGATCACCTTATCGATTTATGCCCCAAACTTTTGTAAGGTGTGAGGCTTTTATCTCTACCTCCTACTGTGATAACTAATCCTTTTCCACATAACCAGTACATGCCCTCAATCTCCTCAAATGTCGGAAATGTGACTAGTGGGAGTCAAAACCCATCGATGCAAGATTATGATTGTTTATGCATCAATATGGTTAAATATAAGGTTAATGTACCCACTCAGTCATGCTATTACAGTTCTCCACATATTGTACATGGTCTAGAGTCTCCCACTCCTCTAGAGATGCCCTTATAGATCGAAAAACTAGATCTACCACCTCGTATTCCGAAAGGAGTACTCAAGCGCTCTACCCACAATCCTAATTCTAGAGCTACCCAGAATTACTCTATTGTTTAGGACCTCTCTCAAACCCCTTGTGCGATGTCATCTCTGGAGGTACTTCATATGTGTCCTTCATAGAGGAATGCCTTGCTATCTCTATTAGGAGCTCTAGATCCCTATGGCTCAAAAGTTATCAAGTTTGACATCATAGATGTGAAGCCTCTCTCGCCTTACCATGTTTCATTCCAAATTTACGTGGTTTACTTGAAGTATACCATCAAACGTATCATTGTTTATGAAGTAGCTACAACATGTGTAATGTCCTTGGTCGATTGGAAAGCCCTTGGCTCTCTAACCCTTTCTCATTCTCCAACCATATTTATTGATTTTGACTGTCATTCCTTCCACCCTCACGGTATTCTTCGTGCCTTTCCAGTCCAGTTAGGTAGGAATATGGTAGAGGTGGATGTCGAGGTGGTTGATGTGCCTCTTGACTATAACTTTCTACTAGGACACAATTAGACTTACGTTATGAATGCAATCATATCATTTGTCTTTCATACTCTTTGTTTTCCTCATGATGGGAAGATTGTGACAATTGACCAGTTTTCCTTTGCACATGCTAGCCCAATGCATCTATTGGACTGTCGATCCCCATGATTGACAATTCTCAGTAGGCAACTGAGAATATTGGTGTCAGAATGTATTCATTCCTTATGGGTACCTTCGAATTCATGGCACCGATTCATAATATATATACCATGTCTAGTAGGCATGTTTCATTAGAGAGGTTTGTTCCTTTCCGCACTTCCTATTTTAATGATCCGTGGACCATAGCTTCCTCGATGATGTCTTGTGAAGGTCATTTACATTCTGGAATGGCCATGCCACTATCAGCAACATAGATTATCTATCAAGTTGTTCTTGACTCTTCCGTCGATCCAAATCTTGTTACTTCGCACACGAACGATGGTGATCCTGTTCTAGATCTTGTGTGGGCCTCTTCATTGTCTTGTTCACATGATTTCCTCAATGAGACTTTTCCTTCGGATGAAGCTATCATTGTGGCCATGAATGGTTCTGACAGACCTTGGGATAATATGCATCATTGCTCTTATTTCTTCCCAGAGCTTGCCAAAATCAAGCAAGCTGATTTTAGATCTACTTTGAGAGAGAGTTGGTCACGTCATAGTTACACTTGATATGTATGACATTTATGCCGAAAGAAAAATGGTGAGTATAGATCCTATTGTCATGATCGATATCTCTTGTACTCCTGGCAAGGTTGAAAATGTATACATCGGTGCAGATTGTTCGCTAGAATAAATTATGATCTACAACAAACTCTTCAAGAAATTTTGAGATGTTTTCACTTTCTCATATGAAGAGATGTCAGAAATCGACCCTCGAATTTTCGAACATGAGATTAAAAATTACCCGGACGCTAAGCATGTTCGACAATGTATTAGAGCTGTCAATCCCAAGAAGGCCCCTGCTATTAACGTAGAGGTAGAAAAACTGATTAATGTTGGCTTTATCTACCTGGTTCTCTTGACTGAATGGGTATCCAATCCCATTCTTGTGAATAAAATGAAAGGAACCATCCATGTATGCATGTATTTTCATGACCCGAATAAAGTATGTCCTAAAGACAACTTACCGACACCCTTCATTAATCAGATTCTCGACGAGTGTGTGGGAAGTGAAGATTTTTATTTCATGGATGGATTTTCAGGGTATAACCAAATTTAGATTAAAACCGAGGACCAACATAAGATGACATTTATTTTTTTTTGGGGTACCTTCACATACTACAAGATTCCTTTCGGCCTTAAGAACGTCGGAGAAACCTTCCAGTGAGTTATGACCTTCGCATTTCATGATCTCAAGCATATATTTGAATCCTATTTCGATGATCTTGCTGCTCACTCCCATAAGAGAGTGGATCACCCTAAGAACCTTCAGCTAGTCTTTGAAATATGTCATCATTATCGCATCCGGTTGAATCCTCATTAATGCATCTCTTGCATTAGGTTAGGTCTTCTTCTAGTATTTTTAGTCTCCGAGACTAGGATCATGGTAGATCCATTAAAGGTTGAGCCAATGCTTTGATTGTCTCCCCCGTGCACTATTCACCAACTTCAAGGTTTACGGGGGAAAGATAACTTTTACGATAGTTTATAGTAAACTATGAAAATGTTACTAACGGTTTCATGCGTCTCTTGAAGAAAGACACTCCTTTTATCTAGGATGAGTGAGCCCATGAATCCTTTGATTCTTTGAAGAAATCCTTGGTATCGATGCCTGTACTAAAGTCTCTAGACTACAATATATATTACTTGCTTTAGGTCATTGCATCCGAAGAGATGATTCATATTGTGTTGGTTAAGGAAGATGACGAGCTCCACGAGGACGCCATTTACTACCTTATTCAAAACTTAGTCGACCATGAACTCAAATATTCTCATGTTGAAAATATAGCTTTGGCAGCTGTTCACGCAGTCCAACGATTACATAATTATATATTTATTTGCAAAAATACTATGGTTTCCAATGTTAATCCATTTCAATATGTCCTTAGAAGGTGTATCATAGGGGGAAATTACAATAAATGGATTGTCATTCTATGAGAGTTTGATCTTGATTTCACTTTTGCGATGTCCAAAAAATCACTAGTTTTTGCAAATTTAATATATGACTTCCATCGATTAGATGAGTATGCTATTCATGTTGATTCATTTACAGATGAACATATTTTCCTTATCTCGTCATATGACCCCTGGTATGGAGATATTGTTCTCTATCTTTAAAATTTGAATTTCCCTCAGTATCTCTAGTGAGATGACTGACAACTTATATGATACCAAGCTAAGAAATACCTTATCATTGGCGACACTTTGTATCATTGAGGAATAGACAATATCTTCCATCATTTTTTAATTGACGAAGAAGCTGATTCTATCCTAAACGACTGCCACAGTGGGGCTTGTGGTGGTCATCTAACCAAGCTTGCAACGACCCATAAAAATTTTCGAGCTGGTTATTTTTGGCCATCTATCTTTAAAGATTGCATGTAAGTTGTTAAGAAGTGTCACCCCTACTAGGTGTTCACTCAGAAAATGTTCTCTCATCCAACGCCTCTCCCGTTGGTCCCATCACCAAGTGGGGGGTGGACTTTGTGCATTACAACCCAACTTCGGTTGGGGGGATGTTGGAAGATTGGTTATTGTCATTGATGTCAACCCTAGCCATGGGTTTTGGATCGCAAGATTGATGAAGGTATTTGGACATGAAGGAAAATGCACATGCATACAAAACACCCATGAATGGATAGTATACATCATGTTGTTTCCAGTGGTATGTGTCATGTCACATGGATCCTCATGGCTGAGGAGAAATGAATTTTTAAACATGACAAACTGAATTAAAGAAGGAAGTACATGTAGACCCTGAAGATAAATAAAGAAAATAATTACAAAATAAGAAAGTGTTAGGTCAGCCCTAATGTTAAAAGGAAGTGACATAAATGGTATAAATAAACATCACTATACATTCATTTCATACAAGTCAAATTTCATAGGTAAAAAGAAGAAAAGAAGGCCGAATTTCAAGGGAGGATGAAGTCTTTTGGTGATGTGTTCTAAGGTATGTTAATTTCAGGTAATCTTACCATTTTTGCTATAACTTTTTTTCTAGAACGATTCAGATGGCTAAATTGCTATGATAGTGAGAAGACATATCAAGGTAACTCTGGTAAAAACTTTAGCTCTTTATTCGCTATAATTATGGAGATACACTCTGTGGAAGATAGGGTTTGTGACCAGTCCTGAAGCTAGTCAATAAACATGTGCTCCAGGTAAAACAATCATAACTTCTTCATACAGAATCCAAATAAAGTGGGACCACTTCCATGGGAAAGATTAGGGACTTTAGTTTCTTGTGTGAAAGTTTCAGAATCGGATTTTAAATATTGACCACGGGGCATGTTGTACAACTTGGGTCTTCTAAATAGACCATAATTGAATAAAGTCTACCATTCTTTCTATAACCTCGTTTTGGGGAGGATTCAAGGAGTGAAAATTGGAGGAGTTTCAGAGAATACATTGAGTAATATTATCTATAGGATCAGAGTACTCCAACAATTGAAGAATTGCAGAAATTGAATAAGTCTCAGGAAGCATTACCAGGTTCTATGTGATGATTGGTTGATGGTGATGATTTAAT
>JASDQU010393696.1:0-10750 GCA_032191745.1 Picea mariana | reverse complement strand
ATAAAAAACCCTCGATGAAAGGAACTCCCCTGATGACAACACCCAAGGTACCTGACCTAACTATGATCCATGCAGACTTATTACATTATTAACCTACGCAGGGGTGCGGAAATTTCGATTACAAAAATTTAAGTGCTGGAACATTAGACACCAAGTAGAACCAAATACTGTCTTCAACATAGATGAATACTTCATGGCACATGAGTTGACCCCTAGCTGGATAGGCGGTCAACACACTCAAGACCCGATTAAGAGAATGCCTCCAAGTGGATGCACATTTTTTGAAGGATCACACCACAGATACAGGGATACAAGATAGATGAAAATCTTAAAAAATGAAGTATTCCAGATACAAGATATAACCACTTAAGCAATAATTCTACAACACATAAAAGATAACTTGCATATGAATTGAAAAACAATGAGATCATTTGCTTGCAAGTGTAAAATTCAACTTGCAGGTGTTGTAAACCTAGGATTGAGCTAAGTGATTAAGTGTGATTAATTTTAGCCCTATCTAGATGTCAACCCAAAAACTCTCCTCCCCCAATTACCAAGTGACTACTGGATGCTCAAGAAGTGAGGCAACGAGGCCTACTCTAGCTTCATAGGTCAGCCCTAAGATCAGAGTACTCCCGGAAAGGACGCCGCACGCCGTGAGACCGTCCCTGGCCTAGCACCTTCCGTTGCCTTCCTACGACCCCGTTTTAAATGGCGAAGATGGTGAGTTATGGTGTCCTATTAAGTCTAACTAGTTTATTTTAGATCTATGAGCTAAGTATTGCGATGTATGTTTGAGTGCTTGTAGCTTGTTCAAATAAGGTTGCCCAAGTACTGAAAATTGAAAGATAAGAAGGTTGATGCCTTTAAACAATAAAGTTGCAAAATAAGTTCTTAAGTTGGAATCATTGCATGTAAATATCAAGAACTGAAATTGCTTTGTGAAACTGAAAATTGTGAAAATGAAGGTTGAAGCCTTTGAACCAATAGATTGCAAGTTAAAATTTTAATTTCCGGAAAGGGCCTTGGGGATCCAAAACCAAAATTAATGATTAAGTTCTTAGATTATGAGATCGCATATATGAAGTGTAAGAACTGAAAGTAACTTGTGGAAATGTAAAAGATGATTACTTTATGCCTTTATGAAACTGGTGTTAGCATATGTGTAAGATAAAGATTAGAGAAGTTGAAACTTGCATGCAACGGAAAATAAAGATCTAATCTAAGCCACCATGGGCTCTAAGCTAGCATATGTTAAGTGTGAGATCTACTCTAGATTATTTTAAGTTAAGCATGCATGTAGAAATCACAACTAATCTAGCTAAACTAAGCAAGAAAAGAGAACGAAAAGAAATATAATCTAAAACATGCAAGGTAAAGACTAAAAAGTAAAGGAATGCAAGCCACTTGGGTACAACTCCTTTGGGCTTGCTTTACAGTGATTTAGAATGGAGAAAAATAAGAGAAACTTTTACCACTATGAGAGTAGTTGTTTGAGGGTGTGTTGTGCATGAAAATTGGGCAGCATGCCCTCTTGTCCTGGTAAGAACTTGCAAAAATCAGCAAGCTATTGCTTGCTGATTTGAACTGCAACACACTCAACAAGGTTATGAGATTTCTATTTTTCAACAGAAACTCTACACATCTAAAAACCAGAATTTAATATTTGATTTGGGACCTATCTAAGCATGCTAAATACCAAAATCTGAAAGTGTAAGAATGAGGGAGAAGAATAGAAAATTGCTTGTGAAGTGCAAGTGAAGATGAGGGTAGATTCGTCCTTGAAGCTATCCCAACAACTTCCTTTCAAGGCAACCTACAAGCTTCAATAAACCATGAGATCAAATAGATAAATGGATTGCATGCATGGATAATACAACAAAGTTAGTATTAAACATGAATATAACGCATATAGGCAAACAAACAAAGTTTTACTCCACCTAGCCAAGCAAACAAAGTTATACCTCAGCTATACTATTTTAATGATCACAAAATACTGAAAACAAGAATAATATCACCTTGAGTATGTAAATGAAGTATGAGGACAAAATCCAACACTCCCAATTCCTCCAAAACAATTTTTGTATTATTAAATGGGAAGAGGTTGTAGCAACAATGTTGCTCCAAGCTCTTCAATAACCAAAACTAGTGAAACAATATGACAATAGTGAGAGAGAGAGAGAGTGGGATGGAGAGACTTTGGTAGCATAACAATATTGTGAAGAATGGTGGTAAATGAGGGAGTAAGAGGTCTCTTAAATAGCTCGAGAAGCTAAGGAGACCCCTCTTGGATCTTCAACAAGTGTCAAACATCCAAGGGACAAGACAACTCAAAGAGGAAAGCCACCAATGAGATGAAGAGCTTTTAGGGTGAGGGGAAATGGCAAGTGAGTGAGTTGGAGAGTGAGAAAGCAAGGAGGGAGGGATGAATTTGGCAATAGGAGGTCCATGCATGGGTTGAAGGAGGAGATCCATGTTTTCATTCCATCCCTTAAGCTTGATGTTTCCACTCTCCAAGATGAAAAGCGTGAGTCATAAAAAGAAGGCGCAAGGGATGAAAGGAGAGTGTGGATGACACACGCCTAAATGGAATGTGAGTGGTGGAAGAGAACCACGCTTTTATTCAAAGCAATCTCCAATCTAAAAATTGATGTTTCCATGTTTTTAAAGAGGAAATGCGTGAGTAATAAAGGAATGCGTGAGGGTGTACGTGAGGGATGTGAGGTGAGTTGGCTGGTGTGTGTTTGGAGAAGGGATCCACACTCTAAGTGTGATGTGGAGGGGAAAGTCTATGTGATTGAGAAGGGACCCACGATTTAGAAGAGAGTTCCAACATTTATGCGGGATAGGGATGCATATCTAAATGAATGCGCGAGGTTTAGTTGGAGTGCATGAGGTAAGGGAAAGGTGAGGGTGAGGAGTACATGAGGTTTGAGTAGAGGGAGTGTGGAGTCCACACTCTAAGTGGGAGCTAAAAGAGAGGCGCACCTCATGAAGGAGGGGCCTACCATTCAAAATCAATTGAATTACTAAGTATTCACGTGTGAAAGGGGATGACGTACTCCTCAAAAGGGGTTTTAATTAAAAGGTAAGTAATAATTAAAAGAGTGGGTAAAGGGTAGGTAATGGTTAGGAATAGGTTAGGTGGGGTCTCTTCATCTCAATTACTGCCACTTACTTCACTTGATTTGACTAACTATTACAAAATTGACATTTGCCCATGTCCTGGGTTTGGCAATTAAAATCGTTGTTTTCCGAAAAAACTCCTAAGTGGACAAAAAACCTAGCAAAACTTGTCCGATTGAGTTGAAACTTGGTCCACGGGTGTAGGGGGTCTCTTTATCTTTCTTTTGAGTACAAATACCCCTATCAAAGATCTCGGGACCTAAGTTTTACATTAATTACCAAGAATTAATTAATTAATTAATTAATTCTGAACCTTAAAAAAAACTTGGCTATACTTGACGGAATTCCGCGAAATTTCGCGTGCTGTCTTACATGGTTATTTACAACATTCCTAAACACTAGCTACCTAGGAATGACTTCATTAGAACACCTTTCACCACTTTGGAGGATTTATTGGGTGGGAGTGAAAAACTCAAGGGAGATTAACCCGGCTAGTTAGGCCACATTAACCTCCTGAGGATAAAAAACACTCAGTGAAAGGAACTCTCCTAATGAAGAAACCCTAAGGAAACTGACCTAACATGATCCATGTAGACCTATTACATTATAAACCCGCGCAGGGGTGCGTAAATCCCGCTTACAAAACTGTGTTTTGGAGCAAAAATTGCCCTGTAGAACCAAATAATCTTCGATATGTTTGTATCTGTTGATGCATATATTCATGGTACATGGAGTTGACCCCCTAGTTGAAGAGGCGGTCAACAAGAATTACATAATTCTTGGCTGAAATTTTCGCCCTACTCGGGCAATTCGCTCCCTCTTGTCTCTTGTGCAAATGGATGCTTTACTTGTCTATTGGTTGAAGGAAGGCTAGCAACTTCTCTTGGATGCTCTTTCTTGGCAATTGGTTGGAATATCTTGATAAGTAAGGGTTTATTCATGCTATCTCTTTGATTAGGTAAGGAATTTTTGCAATTGTATGTGTTTCTTCTTGATCTTAAGGCTATTTTGTCAAACCCTTTGAGGAGTATAAAGACATACACCCTCCATCATGGATCTCTCTTTTATTGTCATTGAAAAGGCTTTTAAAGGGTTGCTACAAGGAGTAAAAAGGTTTACACACTTGTAGCTTAACCTTGCTAAGCTTTGTTTTCTCTAGGGAGTAAAAAGGCTTACACCTTGTTATCGCGCAAGTTGTAGGTTGGGCAAAACCCGACCCAACCACCAAAATGGCAACAACTAAGGGACACTATACCCAATGTCACTTCGATATAGGTCCCACACTTCGAGGGTGACTAGGTCACTTTAGGGAGGTGATCCCGGTGACCCTGGGGGGATTGAGATGGATGGAAGGGAAAGAAGAGCAATATCCCCCTAAAGATCAATGATGGAAGAGGAAAGATGGCTTTGATGACTAGTCTCTGGGTGTTTTAAGGTTGCCAAGTCTTTGGATGCTTGCAAAGGGTGTTTGTACTTGCCCGAGACACAAGAAAAACCACACTTGCATATAGTAATGTTAGGTGGACAAACAAATTAAGCTTGCTGTCCCTAATTGCAGCAATAATCAATGATATATATCGGTACATAAAAGATAATAAGGGCTGTAATATAAGTGCTAAAATCTCAATTGAATAGGCACAAGACAAGCTAGTAAAAACTAGTTTAGCTTAGCAATGATAGAACAAGACTTTGGCACAAAAAACAAAGCTGTCATAAAAATCTAACTGCAGTGATATTTATCAGCCTTATGGCTGTTACAAACTTGTTATTACAGCAAGAGATTTAACCACTAAAGCTTGCTCAAAATTTGCAAAAAAATGCATTGTACTTAATAGATTATGTGGGCAGATTCTAGGCAATTTTCTACGGTTAAATTAGGAGTTATTGAAGAGTTTGGTTAGGGTTTTCTGCAGCCCTAATGGTTTTAGGTTAAATTTGTAACAACAACAAGAAATACTTGGAGAAATGAAACGCCTTAGTGGCTCAAGCAAGCATTTATAGCATAGATTTGATGCCATTAGGAACAACTTCAAAATCACAAAATTTCATGTTTCCCAAAGAAACAATTTTATATCTCCGATGCAACAAGTGATGACTAGTGCCTTTAATGATTGGGTTAATGGAGTCAAGAAAAGAAAGAGCTAAAGGTACTATCTCCTCAGGGGTGTAAATCCTCTTACTCCCCAAGGCAAGTATCTTTAGCTAGGGTTTAGACTAAGAGGTTATATGCACTTATACTTCTCTTAGTAAACCCTTATTAAATCAATAATACTTAAGCATAAAAAGATGGAGGCTAAGATGGGGGTGTATGCCCTTATACTTCCCACCTAGATCTAGCAAAATAACCTGGTCTTGAATAGCAAATGATAGCACAAAGTAAAAGCCTTACCAATTCAAGGAAAAGTGCTAAGACAAACCACCACAATAGAAAAAGCAGAGCCTTCCAAGGCTAGTGCATTACTTCCACCAACCAATAATCAAGAAAGTAGCCATACACAAGAGCTCTAGAGAGAAAATAGCCAAAGATAGCGAAAATTTCAGTCCAAGTATCCTCTCACAATGAGAGAGTTATGACTTAAAATGAGATCTTATGATCTCTATTTATACAAAATGTCACTAACATAGTTTGTCCACATAATTTTAGGGTAAACCACAAGATTAGGGGTCAACAACCCTAATCTTGCCCCTTTACACAAACAATATTAAACAATTCATCTTAAAATCACTTTTACACAAAGGAAACCCTAACTTAAGGTGACGTCACCCCTTTAGGGGACGTTTTGACACTAGGAGCAAATTGTTGGTGTTGGAGGAGCATCGCTAGGCCTCCAAAGACCACATGTCAATCATCTAGGCCATCTCCTCATGGTCAAGGCCTCATTTTCCTCAAAAGTCCATGTGTCAATGAGTGATAACTTCACCACCAAACCCTAGCCCTTCTAGGTGACGTCATGCCTCTAAATATGACGTTTTGCGTCTCCTAGGAAAAACGTTTGGCATGTGAGGGCTAGGTCATGTATTCTAGTTTGTCTTCTAGGCCTCCGAAGATATGTCTCTCTCATCTGGCATGCGGGCCCTTATCATCCAACCTGTGGGCTTCAAGCCCCACGGAAGCCCAAGCTAGGCTTGTTCCTCCAAAACTGTCCACAAACTAGGTTCCGCAAAGACAAATAAGCACACCCTCCAAGGATCTCAAGTCAAAATCTCATGATGAGTAAATCAAATCATTAGATGAGCCACCTAAGCATGTGCATCAAAGATTACCATGTCAAACAAGTAAGTGCTCAAAGACATTATGCGACTTGCCAAGCTTGGATATGGGAGGGTTGACGAGGTGTCCTATTGGATAGATCTTTCCTAGGTCAAGGAGTGTTTCCCGAGTGATCCCTCTCTAAGCCATGTAAAGTGGATGAAGTGGTTTAGGATCAAGACTCATTGGACATGGGGTTCATGACATACAAGGGGTTGTAGTGTCTCATTCATGGGTGCCTTTGTAGAGGGTGTGTGGCACCTCCGTTTGCAATGCACTTTTTCCAAGCCCATTCTCTTGCCATTCTTCGTTTCTTTCAGGTTTTTTTAAAGGACGAGTTGAAGGCCATTGTCTCGACGTGGTGTCTAGATAATGACAGTGTCACTTGTTACCACCCAAACTAGCAGTCCTGCAAGGCTGTGGGAGCTACACAAGGAATAGGTGTCCAATGTCACCAGAACACCTATCCTCTCCCTGTTTAAGCTCAACTCCCACTCACAAAAGGCTTTGGGAGGCTTCCCTTTAACACAACACAATCACCTTACCCAACCGATTAGTAGATCAGTGCCTTAAATAGCAGGCTATGGTGAAGGGGTAGGAGTTAATTATTTTAATAGCTTGCTGTAATAAAAGTTAATGCAGAAAATAAAGTGAATGAATAGCAAGCTAATTTATCCTTACTCCAAAAATAATAATGAAATGAAGTACAAGAGAGAAGGGGAACGCTGTTACCACTTTTTCGGATGATTGTCTATGTGAGTACCTTGACCAAAGTGGCTGAAAATGAATAATTTCCTTGCTGTCCTGTTAAATCAGACTTGCAAAACACAGTAAAACACAGAAAACAACAAGGAAAATGTCCTTTTTGGGCCTCTCACAAGTGCACAAATGCACTAGATCACTAGATATGTGGGTAAGAAGATTAGGGCAGCAAAGTATAAGTATTTACTAAGCCCAATAACCTTCAGATCTGTTGTAACTTTAATTTCCAACCAGCTGAAATTACTTTTGCAGATTTGGGGTTTGTTATCCCCTAGCCTAGGGATAACTAAGGAGATTATGTCTCGAGGCCCATAGGTCCTAGACATGGAGTACCGAAAGCCATATCGACTTGAGCATGGCCCTGGAGGGCCCATACTTTTCTTCTTCAACGCCTCCACTTTGTCAACAACAACAGCATCCATCACATCGGCCTGGTCTTGCAGCAGAAATGGGTCTTTCTCCATGAGGTAACGAGTCCGGGTATCATGGTATGTGCCACTCTGATTCTCAAAACATTTGAATATGTGCATTTAATTCTTTTTGCTTCTAACGTGTGCTTGCACCTTATGCCTTTCCACTTGACCACACCTGGGGGGAATGATAGGATGCCCTAGTAAGCTGGTTCCCATAGGGTTTGAGTTTCCACTGGGAGGATTCATGAAAGGTCATCATCCGTTCCCACCATACTTACCACTTTTCATCCTTTTCCCTCTCATCCATCCCATACAATGGTCTGGGCATTGGGTTGGCCAAACTATCAAGGGGTTGTACCTTACCTTGTGGGAAGAAGGGGCTAAAGACCCAGAGGGTAAACGTAGCTGGCAAAAGATAAAAGCAAAAAGAATGAAACCTTGAGATGCTTCGCCTAGGGATCCCCGATAAAGTAATAAAAGGCTTCTTAGCAAGAAAAAGAGGGACCCATAAAAAATAATAAATCAAGACCTAGTTGGAGGATAGGGGGTCTCATCACGAGCCAACCTATTAGGTCCATGGGCATGTAGCGGTATGACACTACCATTGAGCTGGTCACCACGCCAGGGTAGTGGCTTTTGGTGGCATAGCCAAGAGAAAGGGGGTCTCATCACGCGCCAACCTTCTCATTTCCATGAAATGCTTGTGGGTAACATTGTCACCACTGGTCAATGTCCTCTAACTAGCCTCTTGAAAGAAAAAGCAATAAGAATAAAAGATAAAAGGCATGAATGGGATTGGAAACATTTGCATCCATGACAAGGTGCAACTCACCCTCTTCAGAGGCACCCACAAGTAAGCCATGCATTTCCCCGTTATCACTGCACCCATTGCCCAGACATCCCTTGCCACCTCATCCACTTACATAGCCTGGATTTGTCTTCACCCGGGAACATCCCAGATCCAATGAGCACTAGCCCAATAGGACGTCCCAACGTACCCTCCAAACTTGGCTTGTAGAATAACATAACGTCTTTGAGCACTTGTCCGGGTAAAGGGGGTTTCATGCAGATGTTTAAATAACTTGATGATTATATGTGATTGACATTGCTATGATCCCTGTGACTTATGAGCCCATGGAGGGCGTATTTGTTGATGTTGCAGGCCCACATATGATGGACAGGCACACATGGGGAGATGATTAGTTCGAACCTCCATGGGGCTAAAAGCCCATCAGATGGATGCTGACACCCCAGCCAGGGGCAGAGACAGATCAGGGGTTTTCACCAGAGAGAGAGGAGGACGTTCCACCAGGGATAGCCTGGCAGGCCTGGACCCAGGGGGGTCTTGCCCTTTTCACCATGATGTAGGCCTTGGAAGGCCCATGATGTCACCCAAGTCACCCAGCGTTTTGGACACTTTAGAGGCAATTGTGTGCCAAGTGGCACGTCTGGCAGGATTTTGAGGCCCAAGGAGGCCTAACGTTTTGCTCCAGGAGGCCAACGTTGCCCTAAAAGGGCCTAACGTCACCCTAAAAGGGCATGACGTCATCTTTACAGCTTGATTTAGGGTTTTATTATGACATTTAATGTAAAAACTAGATATTATGTGTAACTGGCCATGTCAACCTTTTTGTCCTAATTCTAGTCATTGTAACTGTATAAATAAGGGGAAAATCACTCTTATTTTTCATCATCTTTCACTCACACTTAGTGAGGTCTGAAATTTGTGCCTTACTTAGGGTTTTATGACTGAAATTTAGTGCGCACTTGTTGGAGGAGGCTAATGTTGGACTATTTTGGCAATTTTCTTGGTGGAAGTGTTCAACTAGGGTTTATGCTTGATGATTCTTGATGAATTTAAGTGAAATTTCTGCAATTCTTCTTCATTGAATGGTTATAGTTATGTTTATCTTGCATTTACATTAAGATTATGAAATTGCTTGCTTAAAAACCCTAGGAAGCCTAACACATGTTATTGTCCTAGCTTTAAGAGCTTTTACCTACTAGATTTTTCCAAGAAGTCGATTTTCTTGAAGCTATTGCTAAGGTCCTTGCCATTGCAACACCCTAGCACTTATTGCTTCATCTTAACCATCATTTGCTTCATCTTTGAGTTAAAGAGAGAGGAAAACTTACTAAGGCCTAGGGTTACCTACACCTTAGTAGCAATTTTCCCCTAGGGTTTGGTGGTTGAAGCCTTGGCTTACCAACACTTCAACTACTAATCTCTCTTGTCTTTGGCTCTCCTACTATCATCATTTTCCTTCAACATTTTCTGCCACCTAATAGACACCATTTTCCCTAAAAGCACTATTCTAAGACTTCCTATTGAGTGATTGACCTAAACAACCATCAAAACCTACACCTTAAGCTTCCTACTAACCATTTCTAACATTAGAATAGCCTAACCTACTAACATTATTGCTGTTGTTACTAAAGTAAGCTACAACCATACTTTGCAACATTAAAAGCTTCTAAAAGAAATTGAAAAGTTTGATTAATGCATTGCCTTGTTTGCTTCTGATAAATGCTAGTATTATGGTATTGATGATTGATTATTCTTAGTCATTTTGAAGTTGTTTCAAGGCTCTTATTGTGAAGTATTGTCTCATAAATATTGCTGTTATAATTTTCTGTTTACTTCATCATTATCATCCAATTGCTTTTATTGAGAAAGTCTGTGGTTTATGAAGTGCTAACGACAAGTTGTGCTAGCAAAATATATAGTTTCTTGTTGCTTTGTTCCGGGTAGGCACATCTTGATATATTATCACTTCATTGGTTATAACCTCAGGACTTTCCGATCAAGGTGACTTGTGAGAGGGGATCTTTCAATAGCCTTTTTGACCTTGCCTTCTCAAACCCCCAGGGCACTGGGGACGTCTCCCCTGGGCCTACAACCCTAAATAGAAAGAGGAATCCTATTGAGGTGACAGTGATAGGATAACCTCAAGTTACACCAATTTGCTTTCCTTTTACCTTTCCTTTTATCAAAGTACAAATTGTGCGATAACAGGGTTCAAATTGTGATGTCCCGTCCCCGAGATTAGGCCAGCAGGGAGTGACTTAGTAGTCTATAGGTTCCCGTAGACTATAGTCAGGCACAAACAGGGAACCAGATGGAGAAATAAGGAGGAATTAAGGCTAAACGATAAATTAAGCCAAAATACTTAGGAAAAGTCACTTAAGCCTAAGTCAA
>JASDQU010393692.1:0-10842 GCA_032191745.1 Picea mariana | reverse complement strand
TGTTGTAAGTGAGAACCATTAGTGATGTAGGAAAACAATCGCTCCTGTAAATATTTTATAATGTAAGAGTTATTACCTAGGACAAAAGTGATCTTGAAAGGACTCAACCATATTTTTTGAAACTTTGAGACAATTGATATCCCTTTAAAGTATACGATTAGATCATCAAGATAGTCAGGGATAATCTTACCAATCAAATCATTGAAATTTATTTGCATATGTATTTTAAACGTGGTCCTCGCATTAGATAAGCCAGAAGGTATACGTTCGTAAGTCAAGGTACCCCAATGAGTAATAAAGGTGGTTTTGTATTTATCTCCCCCTTTTACCTTGATTTGATTGTAACCAAAAAAACCATCAAGTAAGTACATCATCTGTGACCCTGCAACTTGCTGCGAAATCATCTCCATGTTAGGGAGAGGAAAGTGATATTTTATACTAGCGCGTTTTAATGTGAGAAAATCAATGCATAATCTGATATGACCGATTGTTTTCCATACATGAACCAAATTGGAAAACCATTCAAAATATTTGACCGGAAAGATGATTCCAACTTTCAAGAGTTTTTTCAACTCCTTTTGAATAGTTGCTTCCAGTGCAGGGTTGATAGGTCTTTGTTTTTACCTAACTGATTTTATGCCTTCCTTGATGGGAGTGGCATGATGTATAAGGGCAGGATAAAAACCACAAATATCCTCATAAGACCAAGAAAAAACATCTTGAAATTCACCAAGCAACTTGGAAAACTTCATTTTCTCTTCATCAGAACATTGGGCACCTATTTTAACATTCTTTGGAGACTCAGGTGTCCCAATGTTCAAGGAGATGGTTTCACCCACCTTCCTTTTCRACTCCTCTTATTTAYGTTTCTCTTTATTGYCTACATCACTCGATGAAAATGAAATCTCTAGAGGAGTCAAGCCTTTAGGAATCTTGTTATCTTCTATGGATATAATTTCCTTGGGATTATAAGGTTCATTTTGAATGAAATCACAGATGCTCTCATCATTGGGGAAAACCTACCAAGATTCTATATTGTCAGGGATATGTGGACGATATAGAGATTGAAAAGTATAATCAGGTCAGTGTGGCAGAAGTTGTCGATTAGGAGAGGCTGCAAAAACAACTAACCAATCAACCATTGAATTCAATTCCCTCTTAACATGAGTAATGTTGAAAGATAATAGGTTTGAGATAAGTGCCCAAACATTTTGGGTGTATCATTTCATCAAATTGTTGCTAGGAGAGTATATCTTATGTACAAGGTTCACAACAAGATCAGAATATCCAAAAACTGTAAGGTGACCACAACCTAGATTATAGGCGTTTTCAATGCCTAATAATAAAGATTCTAATTCAATGACATTGTTTGTGCAAGCAAACTCAAACCTGTAAGAAAATTTATGAATTTTCCCCATAGGAGAGTACAAGATTATGCCAGCTCTATTACCTTCACTCGAGCATGAACCATCAAAGTGCATGTGCCACATATCATCATCTAATTCGATTTGTTCCAAGGGAATGTTATCCTCCTCGACAAAGATGGAATACACCCCTAGGTCCTCTTCGATATAGTTCACATTAGGTTGTGGGACACTCTCCATGTAAGGTGAAATCCTTCCCTCTCTAAGGAATATAATGTTTTTACCATTTCGAGGAACAGATAAGTGTGTCCCATCGAGTGAGAGGTATCCACCCGTCAAATCTTTCCAATATCTTCCTAATATGATTGAGTAATTTCTTACTGGCATATCAATTACCTGAATACTAAGGGTTATCCTTATTTCAGGGTGTGCACACAAAACTAAGGTCACATCTTTAATCTCACCTATGGTAGTTTGTTGTAGACTATTATAAGAGAGCATGCTTCTGGCGTTTTCATTTGTACAAGACAATCTTATCACTTCCATAATAATATTTGAAATTACACTTGGGCTCGAACCGACATCATTGAGGAAACAATGGGCAATCTTATCCATAATCTTTATAGAAATATAAAAAGGGGGACTTTTTACAGGGTATCTAAATTTATGTACACCTACTTTATTTACAAATGAATCATCTTCATTTACCTCTTCAGAGAGGTTGGCTACAATGAAATATTTTCCTTCCATGAATTGTTTTATATGCCTCTATTGTACAAGGATGACAACCATGTCCAGAAGGGTTGCATCTGCTTTGATGTTGGCCAACTGATTCAAAATATTGTATTTGGAAGTGGGGAGATGGGAGGTAATTCCTTGACTGTCAGGAACCTTAGGAACATGAATAGTAGCATTTGGTGAGGATGAGATCGGGCTAGAAGAATCGTGGGGAGGATCATATTTTCCTTTGGGAGCGTAGGATTTTCTCCTAGTATTGATGATCATGACATCTTCTAGATCTGCAAAATCTAGGACTACGATGGTAGTTTCTGGTATTTTACCAAAGATCTTATCTCTTGTGCTCTTCCTTACCTCACATGTGGTTTCCTCGTGGTGCTCCTTGCAAAAGTTACAACAACTTCGAGGCATGATATCTTTAGGATGAAAATTATTTTCAATTGGAACTCTAAAGGGGGGTACAAAAGAGGATGAAGCTCCAAGGGTGAGAGGGGAGACATTTCCCCTTCGCTCATACCCTATCATTAGATTATTCATATATTTTACTAACTGTAAGAGAGAGGACATGTATGTTTGTTTAACCGATTCTCCTTGAGGAAGACTTATTCTTTCGAGTTGTTCTTCATTATCCAAACATGAATGCAGAGAGAAACCAAGGCTATCAATGGATTTTTCCTCGATCCTATGATGATAGGGGGAAGGTAATGCATTATACTGATGCATGAAAGCTACTTGTTTATGAGGTCGAATGAGTGCAAGGATTTGATTGCATAGCTTAGTGAAACACAAGTTGAAGGACTTGATGGTCTCACCATCTTTATAAGCGATGTTATTGTACTCCTGTAACTTCTCAGCTGGGCTTTTAGATTTCCCATAGGTGGATTTGAACCAATAGACTAACTCCTCCCAAGTAGACAAAATCTTAGGAGGAAGGTCAAAGAAATCAACCACAACCTTTCCTTCCAAGGAATTGATAAATAAGCACTTGCAAGTATCGTTGTCATTGGCTCCTATGTTGTGAAAGGCATTAGAAAATGCCACTAGGTGTTCATTTGTAGTGACAGTGTTATTTCCTAAAAACCTAGGAAGATGCTCTTTGAATTTAGGAAGTGGACGAGTAATAGGTGCTAGTTTAAGAGGAGAGGAAACATGCCATGGTGTGGTTGTAGCATCTTCTTCAAATTGAAAAAGCCCATACTTTTTAATGACTTTGGTGGGGTTTGTGGTAGATTGGACAGGGAAATGGTGGCTATATAAGCTACCAATCATTGACGAAGCTGAAGAATGAGAGGAGGAAGCACTTCCAATGCCACCTGATCCACCACTAGATTCCATCTTGTGGATGATAGGTAAGGGAGAGAAAAATGAACTGTATGAATTAGACAAGGTTCTCCATAGAGATTTTTTTTGGGTAGATAACACAATGTTCCTTCTTCCTATTTCAACAATAGGATTGATTTCAGGTGATAATCCTCTTCTCCTACTAGAAACACGAGGGTCCAAGGACATGAAAAGAAGGTCAAAGTTGAAGGACAAGAAGGTTATTGCTGATTTATAGGTTGTCTACGTCTAGCTTCCCAATGTTCTTGGGCATTGATGTCTCATTCAATTGATTCCAATGAATGATTAAGCTCATCTCGAGTATTAGCAGTGTCTAAAATGGTGTTAAAAAAATTCAAAGCAATGTTGGTCTGATCTTGAAGACTGAGCTCAATATTAGGATGCCTTGCAACATGTACAGTCATTAAGAAATAAAACAATCAAAGAATCAATATTAGAAAAATAGATGTAGTCGATGATAATCAAGCATAAATATCAACCAGAGAGATATTGAAGATCTCCTCAGTATGGTCGCCAAATAAATGTTGAGGAAAATATATGAAATGATCTCACTCAAGCATTTTCAGACCTTGCTTGGCTAAAGAAAGATAGACGGGAATATCACCCTATGTTTATAGCCATCAAAATTTGTATCCTAATTCACAAGTATTGATTACAAGTGCTTAGGATGTTTTTTTTTTTATAAATGAAATCTTGATGAAAAATTCATTATTTATGTAATTTTCTGAATATAACAGATGCTAAAATAAATATAGAGACAGAAGTAAAGACACCAAGTCAATAATCAAAACAGATGAGACATAAAGCAATTGTTTATTTCATTCCAATTCATCAAAAGAATCGTTCTCTTTACAAAATTCTCTGAGGAAGTTTTGGACCAAAGTCAAACTTAGATGTCCCCGATGAATCATACAAAAGGACTTCTGACACAAAGTAAAAAACCGAACTTTAAAAGATGGATCAACTTTCCACAAATTGCTTCCCACTTGACTCTACACAATAGCCTTTGTCAGTCATGAAATTTAATTCACAAACATACAAGTCTACACAGACTATCAAAGATAGATCAACACCTCTGAAAAACAAGTGTCTGAATGATGTAATTCAAACCTAAATCTTGCTATCTGCAATAGGACCCTGCTATCATAAAAGAGAATTAGGATTCCAATGAATTAAAGAATGAATGAAAACTGAATTATCTCAACAAAAACTCAAAGAGCAGACCTTAGTATGCTTCTCCTTCTATTCTCCTCTTGTCCCTCCTTTTCCTTTTGCCTTTAAGAAGTTTGAATTAGTTGAAGTAGTTGAACTACTTCTTTAGTTAAGTTAGCTAAAACTCAACAAAAAATTTAGTTAAGGGGGAAAAGTAATAAAATCATAATAAGGGTTTTAAATAAATAATAACTAGTAGGTGGGACTCCTTGTGACTCTCTTTAGTTGTTTAACAATCATAACACAAATAGTTAATCAAACAAAACATCCCTCCTTGTGACTCCCATCATCACTTTCATATTTTGACAATTTATATCAATGATAATTGGAATTATTTCCAAAATATATTACCATATATCCAAAAAGTAGTGTGTTATCCAAAATTTGAGAAGTTAACTATTCTCAACAATCAATAAACAAAAACACTTAAAATCCATATTTGCCACTCTGGGAGGAAATCTTTCCCTTGTTGTTGTTGTCACCATTTGATGTTTCTGAATTTTCCTTAGGTTGTGTGGAGCCTTTAGGCCTAATCGCACTAATCACATGAGAGAAATCATCTCTCAAATGCATGCAGGAGGACACGGATTTGGCAGGGCAACAATGACTTTTCCTTTGTCAGGAGCATGATGGGCCTTAGATTTTAACCTTTTTCTCACATGGGAAGACTGTACTGGTGAGTGGACAGGGGCATCTTGGAAAATTTGATTAACAGGTAGGGGATCAGGTAGAGACAAGTTAGGCCAGCCACGATCTTGGGAGACTTTCGGGTGGACAATCTCTTGCCATACGTCGTTTTCAAGGATTTCAGGTTGTAGTGAAACATGAGGGGGCATTGGGATACTAGGGACCTATGGAGCTTGGAAGGGAGGCCTTTCAGGCATAGGTTGGACCACTCCTTTCCCAATCCAGTTAAAAAATCCAGCTTGAAATAGCTCGCCTAACTCTTGCGAGTCTGCATCAAAGTGTATAGAGAACCTTGGCCTTCTAGGGCCCTTGTTCCAATTTTCTCTTCCTCAGTTGCCTTGACCATGGCTACCTCTACTGAAAAATCTCATTCCTCTATGCTTATTGATTAGCAAATAGTTTCTTCAACAACCATACATGACAACTCTTTTAAATATGAAACAAAATTTGGCTCAACAACATATCAGACTCATGCAATCCAAACCATACAAATCATTTAATGTTTGTCAATGAGAAGGGGGTGAACAAGGGTTATGGGATATGTGAGGGATTGTATTTAGTGAAAAGTGTTAAAATGAGGGGGAATAGATCATGATTACTGCTCACAGACATCAAACAATCAACTGTATCGTAAACCAAAATAATATATCACTGTAATTCATCCCTGTGCGATCTCTTTAACTATCATAATACATAATTTATCTTAACTATAATTAAATTTTAATAACAGGGAGTGGATAGTGAATATGGGAAGGTGAGGGGAGTTGTAATGTGCAAAAAGTGAAATAATGTTAGGGAAAAGAATGGACACTGTTCGAAAAACCAATTAAGTAATCCATAAAAATAGTTTTGTATCCAATACAAACGATCCAACACCAATTAAACCATTACTGTGACCAATTAAACAATTACTGTGTGTTAAAACTTGTCCACCATCCCACATTTACATCTTGAAATTTTTTCTATTAATATAGTGTATCATCATACTCAGAATCGCTATGCCTTTCAACCTTCCTGTTAATAGATTTTTTGTTTCTTTTCATTTACTTCTCTTTTTATTTAAAACAAACTCCACAGAAACATACAATCATATTATTTCATCTATGTTCAACATATATCTCTATATAATATCAACTAATGCCCATAATTCATAAATCCCCAAATCAAACATAGACAAAGGTCTTTCCCGAGTTGAACAAACTCTTTTAAAACATGCGCGATTCCATTCTTTTGACAATATTAAGAATTAAATTTGCAATGAAACCATACTACAAAAACCTCGTGCTTCATCATTGATGGTGCAATAAAACAAAATGATGCACGATGTCTCCATAAACCATACACAGTGAACAACCAAGTCAGAATCATCAATTTTCCAATTTGTAATTATCCCGATCGAGACACATTAAACACACAACAACCACCAACTTCAATTGATACCATGCTATAGGAACACACATACCAATGCATAAGGAAAAGAGGCATCCCTATGACTACACATTACTGTTTACTCCCAATCAACCAATTTAATAAAAAAAAATGAGTTGGGTTATCGAATGAATTGTTGCAACAAAAGGAGACATCGACTGTACCAATTCTCATTTCCAATTACAACTTTCCAACAACCTAATAAAACAGAGACAAGACAATAATCAAAGCCACTGTCAAAACCACTCAACCAACTTATGATAGTCAACAAGACACATGACAAGAGTGCGACTGGTTGAGTTTATCAAAATCAGGCTCTGTAACCATGAACATAAAAAAAAATCAAGGGTTCGATCGGTCACCAAAACACGGGGAGACTGGAGGTCGACCATATCAACAGTAGGTGGGAAACCTTCGAAACAAGCACGGTGGAACCACAAGATTTTATAACTCTTAGCTTGTAAAATAGTGTGACAGTTCAACACCAGTTAGGGTAGGCAATGATGCAGAGGAGCACAGATTGATCACTAGACAATAACCAATACCAAGAACATGCAAAGGCAGAACCCTCGCGCTTTTTCAAAAGCTGAACCAATTTTAACCATGCAAATGGAAATGTAGACCCCAGGGTTTACCAACAACCATAAAGCATGCTTCTTGGCATAATGGCCATCCCATAACCAATTGTGTTGATGCCAATACCACAAAATAAGCCCACGACCAGGTGAAAAACCCACGAACATGGCTCTAGAGGATACACAGTGACCAAAAGGTAGTTCGAAACATACACAACAACCCCATAGAAACCGAATACAAATGGATATGGTTACCACAACTGTGAGGAGGCTGCCAACAAGGCTTAACATAGAGAAACCCTCCAACAAAATACCCATAACTACTTAAAACAACATAGAACCATCATAGTTTCCACCACACAAACAACCAACGAAATCACAACTTTAGCCATCAATTTTTCCATTTGCAAATGAATAGCCACACATTCATTCCAGAAAAAAATACCCACATGTTTACATAGTTGCCAATATTAGGAAAACACAAATCAACACATTGCCAAGCCATTGTTTGTTTCATACACAGAGAGAAGTTTATGGATGGGCGAAAAGAACCATACCTGTAACCAATGGCTTTAAAAATGCGAGTTGGTCGAGCAGTTCCTTCCATGCCTGAATCTCATAGCTTAACCACAACAAAACCAAATGAACAATAACCATGCTAGGGTGACGGCCCAGTGGGAGAAGTATGGAGTGACGTGAATTTACTGCATGTCACTTCCATCCTCCACTCTATTAAATTTCGTAGTACACGACATCTAGCGAAAACCATACCATTAATCCCATGCCATTGATTCCATGCATCAAAACTTGCACATATTTCTTTCCAATTGCGCCACCCCAATCCATATTAACCATTGCCAAAACCATACCATAACATATATCAATTGCGCCCAATATAACTCAATATAATTTGTATAGCCACTAACCATTGCTTGTTAGGAATACCACTAATTCCTTTTTATTTCATTTGCACATAGTATAACATAGTATAGTATAGTTCCCTTTCTCGGATTTTTTTCATAAGTCTCTTTCCATTGCTCTTGTTTCTTGTTGTTACTAACACATGTCTTGTGTAGGTGTGATAGGTAATGAATCATGGAAACAATATAAAATGTAACAACAGTAAATATAAGCCACTCATAACATGGAATTTAGAGTTTAGAATAATGAAATCAACACATAAAATGAATTATCCATCTGCCATTATGTTGCAAACAAAACCAAGACTGCATCATCAATCATATAGAACCCTATAAGAAACATCGAAACAACAACACAAAATGTGTGATAAGACTATCTCTAAGTCTCTAGTCTACAAGGGGGTCCCACCTACTAGTATTATATATCATTAGCATAGTTTAAATAATAGGCTTTAGAAATACTTTGCGGGCGAAATCCTCATTGCGATTTTTATCGTCAACAGAGGGGTGAGAACCCGAATGAATTTCGTAACTGAGGTGGAGTATTCCATAATCATATTCAATGGAGGTGTTATTCCATGTATTTTTCACAAAGACATAGAAATCGAGTGAGATACTTCCAAATTCCATCATAGGTATCATAAATCCAATTATCATAATTATATTTACCCTCTACTCTATCTAATTCCTTCTCTTTGTTACATTTGTTGTTCATTTTTGGTAAGCTTGAGTGCTCTAAAAAAAGACTTGAAATTTTAGGAATTTAAAAATACAATAGTTTCTAGAGTTGGGTGAGCTTACTAGTTTGGAATATTTTATAGAGTGTGTATAAAAAACATTAGCGGTAGAATTCCTGAAGAGTTGGGGAATATGAGCTCCCTGAAATATATTTACATGTCTGTGATTAGTATCACCTGAAGCATTCCAAGGGAGTTTAAATGGTTAAAGAATCTTAATACTTTTTGGGCACCCTCGAATCAGTTGTCTGGAAGTATTCCCAAAGAGTTAGGATAGTTGAACCATTTGGAGAGCTTGTTTTTGGATGTGAATAACCTAAGTGGGCCCATTCTCATCGAGTTTGGGTGGTTGAAGAGCTTGCAAACTCTCAACCTGGAGTCCAATCAACTTTCTGGAAGAATACCCATTGAATTAGGAGGACTGGATACTTTAAAAACCCTCTTCTTGTGCTACAATGAACCCATTGGAGCCATTTCCCAAGATTTGCAGCAGCTTACGACCTTGGAGGAGCTTCTGCTCAATAATAACCATGTCACTGGAACTATACCATTTACCTGAATACTTCGATGTAGAGAATTCAAGTTAACTTTATAATTGGTAGTTAACTGTTATAACTGTGTAGACTCAAAATTAGGAAAAGAAATTGAAATAAATTATGTGTTTTCCTTTAGCTTTCAAAGTACATACAAAGAGAGAAAAGTCCCAAATGACAGATTCATAGTGGTTGAGCCTGGGCGTCGTTAAAAAACTCCAGTGAGTATAGAGTTTAAAGATTTTTTATGTGTCCAGTTTGAAGGTGATATGCAACGTTTATTTTTAAAATCACAATTAAATATACTCAATCAAACAGAGGGTTCGAAAGAAATCTAGTTTTTTTGTTCTGTCATACAACATTGCTTCCACATTTCACGTCACTGTGGATTCAAATTATTTATCATTAGTCACCCTTGCTTATTTATCGTTGGGATTATACATATGTTTGAACCAGGGACTTAGCCACCATATCAACATAGGAAATAATAGTTTCTCTGGATATATATCAATTGAGCTTGGACATATGAAAAACTTGCAATCTCTTTCCGTAGCTCTCAATATTTTGTCTGGAAGCATTCCCAATGAACTAGGCCAGTTGAGTAGTTTTCAGACTTTTCATATATTTAAGAATCAACTCTCAGGAAGGATCCCATCGAACCTCAACAATCTAAGAAGTCTTGAAGAATTTTCTTTGGAAAATGACTACCTGTCCAAATAGATACCAAAAGAGATTTCAATACATGGCCCCAATATCCAGTTGCTAAGCTTATAGAAAAACATATAACTAGCTCAATACCTTTGTCCTTGTCACCTCTCAGCAACATAAATTACTTTGATCTATCAGACAATAAATTATCTGGTGACCATATATCTACCCTTGCCTCTCTAGTCACTTCTCCCACCCAAAAGGGTTTTCTATGACCATTCATTGTTCTTTTCCTGTTGGCTCTCTATTGTTCTCATCCTATCCAATCCTGAGAGATGTTGGCGGGAGGATCACAAGGTCGTCTTTCAGTACTTGACCAAAATCGTAGTATCAGGCTTGGGGATAGGGTTCAAGTCACCTACCCAGAACTACCTAGGCCACAAGCCTTTGGTGATGAAATTGAAATTTTCACTACCCCTGGTGAAGTCAATAACAACAAATGACACTTATAGAGACATGTTGCATTTAGCCATCAATTTTTATTAAATACTGTATAACATTGTTTACTTTACAAAGTTATATGTATATTATAATATATATTTCATAATAAAAAATGATATTGTGCCTTGATAAAGATACTTCTGCACATCCACACAACA
>JASDQU010393684.1:0-10814 GCA_032191745.1 Picea mariana | reverse complement strand
GAGAGTAGCTACTCCTCCCCTCATTTGGTAAACCACTTCTCTACACCTACAAATGAAAATTCGGGCTTGGGGAAGACCACACAATGCATACGGGAGAAGGTTATGGCTCAGCTATGACAGAGGCAAATTATGAGGAGCATTTACAAGCTAGCCCTGACTTTGAGTGATTTGAAAGAAAATGAGGATTTGAAATGGTAATGATTAGCAGATCAATCTCGAAGGGTAGAAAGGTACAAATAGCCACATGATTTTGTTGGTGCTAAATTTGGAATAATTTAATTGATCGCGCAGATCTCAAATCCTAGATTTTAGGATAGGTGTAAGATAGATAGGGTTTAGGGTTAAGTAAATCACATCAATATTCATAATGAAACTAAATTACCTCTTACCAGGTAATCATCGACCAATTCTTGTCTTTCTGGTGGCTAATGAGTAATCATAATCTTTCAAACTTGATGTTTTATGCATGATGAAGAGACATGCTAGCCTTTTCCAAGATCCTCCACTTTCAGTGGCTAGAGTAGCCCCTAATTTTGTGTTTTATCTTCCGAAAGATAAGGATTTCGGTGGCTAATGAACATTTTAACAGTCTACCTAGGCCACCGAAACCTGATATTTGACTTTTTTTGAAATGAAAATGAAACCAAGTGTTTTTCAAACTTTATTACATGCATAAATCTCTCAAAAATGAGCCTTACAAAAATTTAAAAATGTATTTTTTTGAATGACATCCTATCACCTAAAATAAAACAACTTGATTAATTTATTTAAGGAGATAACACTAGCTCCTATTAGGGGTGAAAGCCTCCATGTGAGGTTTCAAGAAACATAGAACCAATGCCTTTCCTGTAAAACAAAAATTCAAACCTATCTACTAGTGTTTCCATTGGGCATGGAGTTATTTTGCTAAAAACAAAAACTAAAAATAAAATTTACAATGGCAAGGCTTTGAATCCTTAGATAAAATAGAGTTTCAGAAAATGCCCATTGATTGGGCCACCAAACATTTCTTCACCTTCTAGATTTTTCAAAATGAAAGTGTTGTTATGTTTTACTTGAGTTATCATGAAAGGACCGGTCCAAAAAGAGTCAAACTTGCCATTCTTTCCTTTATCTTGTCTAAGAGCATCCCATTTCAGAAGCCATTCACCAACCTGCAAGTTTTCCACCTTTTATTTTCTGTCAAAAGTATCCTTGATCCTCTTTTGATGAGCTTCTGATTTGTCCACCAACTGTTCTCTGACTTGCTGCAATTCTACCAAGTCAAGCATTCTTCCCACCATGTCATTTGATTCAGTTTTTTCTTCTTGAAAGAACCTAGCCACTGGTAGAACTAGTTGAATGGGGAAAATAGCATCGGTTCCATAAACCAGTTTGAAAGGAGAAGTCCCTATAGATTTCTTGTTGGTCACTCTGTCAACCCAAAGAGAAAACTTTAGTTTAGAATCTGTTGGCAGCCAATTCAATTTTTTCCATTGCTCTATAAGCTGCCTACACCTATGACTCCTAAACTTCAAATTACTGTCGCATTTTATAAATAGACGATATTTTTATCCCTTGTGACATTTGCAAATTGGTCTCCATTTAGTTTTCACGACTGTAAGCGTGAAAACTCCTCCATCATTATTTGAACTGTCATGATCTTCTCATTGATATCCTAAAAGGCACTCAATTTTGGTTTATTATTGTGTGGTTAAATGAATTTTCAAACTATGCCTATGTGGATATTTTTGGTTGCATAACTTAAACTGGTAAGGCATTGAGCATATAGATTTATATTATTTGGGACTTGCCTAGTCATCAGATTGCATAGAGGTCCTGGTTTATTTTGTTTTTACATGATGTGATCCTTATTATTATAATCTCTTGGCTTGTCAAATGTTATGAAATCGATTGTCATAATGTTTTATGAACGTTGGATTACACACTCATACGATGGCACATATTTAACTTTTGGGTTTGATTTCACATTGAACATTCATGGTTTGAAATAATACAATGGCGCATTGGTATGCCATCCACTGTTTGATTCTTGGGCTGGCCGAATAATATGGTTTGAACTATGTTTTGATTGATTGAACAGAGGTTGTACTTTTCCATTACTATGATGCATGGTGGTGAATAATCCCACCACCCTCGCACGCGCACATTAATGCTTCCCCTTTGATTGTTCGTAGCTGTTAGCCCAAACGAATTTGCTCCTGTGTGCTGTTGATTTTGACCCAAACCCTTACCATGTGCTTGCACCATGGCTCCAATCGTAAGGGCTGAACCCAATGGTAGCCAGGCTCTATTGATGTTCGACGGTGCCCACAACAACCTTGAGGAATTTGGATGGCTCTCGTTCATACAAAAGTTTGATGGTTTTAACCCCTGTGTTGCTCGGAAATTCGCTTTAACCTTTGATGGCTGTCGAGCTAAGGTCAGGGATGTTCAATTGGAAATTGACGAGCCATTTCTCAGTTTAGCTATGGGTTTGCCTGTCACTGGACAGCGATGGTCCAAAAATTGCAAAGTGGAAGAGGTCCCTTGGACATTTCTCTTCTAGTCGTGTAAGGTTAGCTCTTGTGACAAAGGTCTTCCCGTGAATATGCTCAATCAACATTGGCACGATTTGCTGATGATAATCAAATAGTTTATCACCTGCGAGGGTCAGTATGGTTTTGTTTTCTTACACCACCTTCGTTTGCTTATGGTTTTCATGGGCTATGAGCTTAATATGCCTTATTACTTGCATAGAAGCCTGTTTAAAATGTCTAAGAGATAAAAAAGGAACCAGGTTGATAGCAGCCTTTTTCACTATGGGCTGGTTAAAATTGTTGTTGTCTGTCATCTGAAGTTACACGGAGACTGTTGGAATGATTTTCTTGCTCGCAATAATTTTGAGGACTCAAACCCTCCACAGGTTGACAAACCTGTGGTGAGTGAGGGTAAGACTGTGCCCCCGGTACCCTACAACATTCTATTACCTAAACCCTTACCCGACTCACCTATCGACCTACCCCATTCTGTGACTAAGGATGACGAGACTGCTAAGCATGTGGCTAAAAGGTCTAAATCCAAACCCACTGTAAATGCCAAAGGAAAAAAGACTGCCTGTCTAATATCTCGCATGGCGAGGAACAAACCGAAGCCCCCTGTCAATCCTGACCCTATCGTGTTGAGCGAGGACTCTGATTCAGAGGTTGAATGTTTTTTGGCAAGTGAATATCCCTATTCGAAAGGTCTGTGTGCCAAACCCTCATATGACTTCTTGTCGAACCTACCACCTTGCTTGCAAAACGACCCTAACTACCCAAGCATTAAGCTGCCTTGCCCAAACCCCGGTCCTTCATCAAAACCCTCTCCTGCTTTGCCTAAGCCTACAGCGCCACCCTGTCATCAGTGCAGCTCGTGGTTAGAAAGGTATTATCTTGATGTGCCAATCCTACAATCCAGAATTCATTCTTTGGAGGATCAAGTTGCACGGCTTACCAGTCAAAAGGCCGAATTGCAAGCCACTGATAAGAAATATAGAACGACTGGTTCTATTTTGTTTAATAATGTGGAGTCAGCTACAGCAGTCGTGAATTCAAAATTGGCATAATTTGAACAGCCTCACTGGTATGTTCTATCACTTGTTTATATAACGAATTCAAATTCTTTCAAATAGCTATGCTTACAACGTGATTTTGCTCTGTCACATTATATGCATTATGTACATGGTTATGTTTTGATTAATGAAATTCATTTTCCCAGTTTAGTTTCGATTAGATTCTTTCGTCGATTTGATTGGATTTTAGTATGGATTTGATTGGTTTCATTTAGCTTAATTTGGATGTTCTATTGCTAATCGAAGTTGTTGTATCTATTATAGACACAAGCTGTTTCACATTTCAATTTTGAACACAATCAAGTTTCGATCCGAATCGGTTATAATGTATATGTTATGGTTGGCGACAATTATGATATGGTTAACTGTTAGAGGAATACAATTCATAATATTCTCAATGTGATCCTGTTGAAACACATCCAAAACAATTCGTAATGGTTATGTAAAAAAAAAAAAAACAGCTGGTTGATTCACGTTGGTTTGATCGGCCCTGCTGTTAGTTGAATTCGTATTCACGATAGATATTCTGATTCAAGTGGATTTGTGAAACGATATTGATTCATGATTTGTTTCTATATTAAACCCTGTCGCGACTTGTTTGGAATTAACCATTTCGTTCAAATCTGATAGAGTTTATTTGCATATTTTACCCATTATCACTTATGACAATTCTATAGTGATTGTGGTCGAAATCGAATCAATCTTGTTATGATTCTGTCTGAATTAATCCACCTGTGGAGCGAACCATTTGAGCCATAACAGTTATGGTAATTGTAAAACAATCCTATTTTGATCTAATCGTATCTCCTGTTTTGGAAAAACACAACGTTGCATATGATTCGCTTGATTGCACTGCTTTCGAATTGGATGTGAAATGATTTGTAAAAATGTTTAGTTTTGATTCTGTTTACCCGACTATGATGGAAATTGAAAAAGAGCATACTTGTCTCTCTATTTGGTTATTGGATTTTGATCTTATTTTATTTTAAATGGATATGGAACGGTCTTGTTATTGTTTGACCCAATTTTATGGTAAAGGAAAACAGAGTACTCCTACCCCTGTTTCGATTGAATCACTTTTGATTTTGTTTAATTTGAATGATAAAATCATGTGAATCATTAGTGATTCATTTTTAATGTTTATTGAAACAAAATTGGATTGAATTATTTTAAAGAGATTTGATTTGATATTCATTTGGTCCTGTATGCTATTTTAGACTAGCTACATAATCAGATGATTCTGTAGCTAAGTCTGTAAGATTAGATTTTTAGTGTTTTGTTAATGAAATATCTTTCTAACTTGATATTTTTGGTCTATTGCAGATGAATTGGAAATTGTAGTGGATATGATGAGCAGTTAGGGGATATCTGAAATATTTTACTTGCATTTTAGTTTCCTAGTTTAGTTGATTTTGGGAATATCTTCCCAAATTATGTAAAACAGTTTGATATTAACCATAGGGAAGTTTTACCCTGTGGAGAGACTTATAAATACCTATCATTTTTGTAATAAATTTCATCCTCATTCGTGGAAGAACAAGGATATGGAGTTTTAATACAGACTGAAGTAGAATTTGGTGTTTTGTCACAGCTTTAGCTTCTCATTATATCAATATTTTGTTTCATGTTGTGTATATCAATTTGTATCTGGTTAATGACCACTTTAGCTATCTTAATCATGTGCAAATGATATAATTTTAATCACTGTAATCCATATCTGGTTTCTTCCAAGTGTATAAAAGACATAACAATTGTTTAGTTCAGTTTGTGAATGACAGGTTTATCTTCTTCATAAGTTGAATTATAAAATATAAGTTTTTGCATAACAGGTTTCCCTTATTGCATAGATTTATAAATCATAAGATTGTTATGATTTTTTATGTCTTGTTTGTCCTGTTAACAACTCAAAGAGCAGCATAGCCTATTGTTTATGAGAAGCTTTTGGATTAATCTGGTGCGAGTTTACTTCCTCCGACCAGCTTCGAAGTCATCACACACGGGACAAATTAGGAGCATTTCCAGGTCAGTTAGTCACTTCTTTGTTTACTGTTCTTATTATTAGTTTAGTTTAGATATAAGTTTAATTAGATTTATATTAGATTGTTGAATTTTAGTAAATATATTATATCGTTTAATTTCAGTAAGTTTTATCTCTTTTTCATAAAATATAAAAATCAAAAAACATATCTTGCTGTCATAGGGCAGAAAGCACATGAGTTTTACAGGTTTTATTTAAATTTGCCAGTTGTGTATATTGTATATTTGTGAATAAGTTGTAATCTAATTAGTAATTAGATATTTAATTAATAGAGTTAGTGTAATAGTAATTAGTAGATTGTATATAATAGTTAGAATAGTTAGTATTTAGTTTTAGTTTAATTTATTAGTTTGTTTTAATTAGATTAGTGTATAAGTTAGTTTTTAGTTAATTTGTTTCATTAGTTTTAGTTAGTTTAGTTTCTTTTAGTTAGTTTGTTTATTTTATTTAGTTAGTTTTAGTTAGTTTTATTTGTTTTAGTTAGATTAGTTAGTTTAGGTTAGTTTTCTCTTTGGTTTTCTTAGGACCTTAGAGCGTCCAACGGAGCCGTTAAACCCGTCAGGGTGGTTCATTCCAAACGACTTGGGTTATTGGACAACCCCGGACCGGTTCCACTCTCTCAATTGACGGACGGACAATTTCGCCCGTCAACAAATGGCGCTAGAAGGAGGGCATGAACTTAATTAATGGCACGAGGCAGTCACAAGACTCCTCCCCCCTCTAATTGATCACCTATAGTTACTAGAAGCCATTCACAAGATAATATTCCCCCTCAAACAACAACTACTTCAACCGAAGATCCGCAGATCACAGTTGAGCCAACAACCCCTAATCCTACAGGTGGTGATACACAAGAGATTATCCGTCAATCTCTTCTTAAAACACATAGTTCCTTAGCTCGTCTTAGGCAACCAAACCGTCCGTGGGGTCAACCTTTAGACTTCTCTGATATCAGAGAACAGTTATGTGATATTAGCCTCACTGTGAATCCTACAGATCCAAACATAAATCCTACTGCAGGAGGATCTGGGACACCTCCTTCACCACCTCCCTCACCTCCTTCCTCTTATGGAGGAGATTCCTTTTCTAATGAAGGCAATTCACCTTCTCAGCCTTCCACACCCACTACCCCAATGGAAAATCAAAACAACCCTACTATACCCTGGTTGGACCAGGATGTTGTAGCTGTACCTGGAGCCCAGCACCCTTTACCTAAGCACCCGGAGAAGTGGCTTCCCAAATTTGATCTCGATTTAAAATAGATAGTTGAAGATCATATCAAAAAATTTATGTTAGCCATCAGACTCCGCAATGTTGAACATGAAGATGTTATCTGTAGGTTTTTCCCTTATACTTTTGAGGGTAATGCATCCACTTGGTACTTTGCCCATCAGCCTCATACCATAGTGTCTTGGGAAAAGTTTGAATCATACTTTTTGGAAAAATTCGGAGATGGTAAACCTCCGGAAGTGTTAGTCATGGATCTTTCGAGCTTAAACATGAACCCAAAGGAAAAAGTTAAAGATTTTAATCAAAGATTTTTAACTCTTAAAAATCGAATCCCTGCAGATTCTATGCCTGCTGAGAGTCTTGTAATAGCTTACTACACTAAATCTCTACATCAAAGTATAGCTATTTGGGTCAAACGTTCTAAAAAGGCCACGTTGTTAGAAGCCTTCGAAGAGGCTACTCAGATTGAAAAAGACATACTTAGCCTGAAGGACTCTTCTAGCAACGAAACTGAGACTGTTTCTTCTTCCAAAAAGAAGATTGAAATTCTCCCCAGACCTACACAAAGCAAAACACAACCTAAAAACTCTGATTTGGAAAATTTAACTAAAGTTGTACAAAAATTGTCTAATCAAGTTATAGATTTAAAAAGGTCAACCGAAGAAGCTTCCTCGAGTAAAGGAACCTATAAACCTCCTTTCCGAAAGCCTTTTCCAACCAATCGGCCTAATTCAAACCCCAAAGGCTTGAACCTAGAAAATTTGCAATGTGCTCTTCAAACAATTGTAGAATCCCAAGATAACTTGATGCCTCCTGAAATCCCTCAGGAGGAAGTCGAGCAGGAAACAGTTCAAGAAAAAGAGTCTTCTCCAAATATCTTTGGACACCTCTCGGATAACATCTTTCAAGCTAACTTCGAGACTGTTCACCCCTACAACACTAGGAGTAAGACAACAAACAACCCTCCTGCCGATAACACTACAACTTCACCTCCCAAGCCATCTAAATCAGTAGAAGTTAAACAGAATAATGTCAGCCCTAAATTAGATTATGATGTTGTTGAAGATCTTAAAAAATTAAGGGCTAACATTTCTATATATGAGTTGTTGAAATTTCCATTTTTGTTACAGAAGATGTTGCAAAATATTTCAGAAAATGGAAAGAATGGTAATTCAAATGGTGATAAGGTTGTGCAAAGCAAAGTGACATAGAAGACTTCCACTAAAAACAATCCTGATCCTCAAGATAAAGGAAGCCTTCCTGTAACTCCTATAAATAATGTAAGTAATGTAAATAATGTAGATAAAATAGCATTATAAAAGGCGAGTAAGAAACCACAAGCTGCTATTCTAAGTACTCGCAAGAATGTACCTTCTTTTCTTTTAACTTTCAAAATCTTCAACAGAAATGTGCATAATTGTATGGTTGACTCAGGAGCATCGTGAAATGTGATGCCTTGGTCAGACTTCCAAAAGATTAACGCTGAAGTGGAACCATCTTCTTTGAAAATCATACAACTTGATTAATCAGATGTTAAAGTTATAAGCGAACTAAAAAATGTATTGATTAGATTATCGTCTAACCCAAAGGTTCATCAGGTTATTGATATAATTGTGGTGGATATTCCAGAAGTGTATGGTATTTTTTTGAGCAGGGACTGGTCGGAGCAGCTACATGGTTACTTCGCAATGGACTGGTCTCACTTATGGCTTCCAGAAAATGGTAAGCCCAACAAGATCAAGGTGAATCATGAGTGTTACCTTAAGTTCACGGTCACGAATTTGAACGACCCAAATGAACCATACACACCTCCTGCTGATTCACCTGAAGTCAAAGGGATGGACACCTACTTCGGAAATTTCATGGCTGAAGTTTCACCTATCAACAATCCAGAACAGCAGTCCGATATCATAGCATATGTGCAACCAACAGCTTCTTTGCAACAGTCCCATGAGCCCGATGGAAATCAAATTTGGTCCCTATATTTCGACGGTTCCAAGTCTAAAGAAGGAGCTGGTGCAGGCTGCATCATTATCGATCCGACAGGTAACAAGACATTATTGGCTTGTAGGCTAGAATTTGAATGTACTAAAAATATTGCAAAATATGAGGCTTTACTGCAAGGTCTCAGAAAATCCCTAGACATGCACATTCAAAATCTGGTTGTATTCGGCAACTCTGAGATAGTGGTTAGGCAGGTAAGAGATTCTATACACTATCTTTCCCCGCATCTCAAATGCTACCAGTCTGAGGTATGGAGTTTAATGAACAAATTTTTTTCTTTTAATATAAATTCAATTCCTATATTAAATAATGTTGAAGCAGATCTACTAGCTAATGTTGCCTCTAAACTTCTTCCTGCAGAAGTCTTATCCCCAAACGCATTCTCCGTGGAGCTATTGTTTCGACCATTTGTTCCTGACAATATTACAAACTGGAGAGTATTTGACGATGATCAACATATCATTAACTTTCTTCACATGGAAGAAACCTTTCAAGGCGCAGTGATAGATGAACAAACGCACGATGACAATTTGCATGACTTTACGGTAATACCTGATCCGAAATCTCCTGAAGCTCTATCGGACATGGTAAATTTCATTCCCAAATCTGTTGTTAGATTAGAAAAGTTTTATGATTTTGAAGATAAATTTAAAAATATGGTCAATTGCAAAACCAATAGTTCCTCATTGTCTTATGAAAAAGTCAATTTAGGGACTAGTGAAAATCCTCAGTGTATCAATCTAGGCTTGGGATGTTCTAAGCAAGAAAAAGATGCTTTTGTTAAATTATTTAAATAATTCAAGGATGTATTTGCATGGACCTATGATGATCTTAAAATGTTTGATCCTAACATTATACAACATGTCATCCCAATGAAGCCCCAAACCTTACCCTTCGAACAGAAACTGAGGAAAATGCATCCTAAACTAGAACCGACCGTTCAAAAGGAATTGAATAAACTCCTAAGTGATAAAATACTTTTTCTTGTTAGGTACACTCAATGGGTATCCAACTTCGTCCTAGTTCGGAAGAAAAATGGGGAAATTCGACTTTGTGTCAATTTTCGAAACCTCAAAAAAGCATCTGACAAAGATAATTATCCTGTCCCTCCCATGGAATAGATCCTGCAACAAGTATTTGGTTCCGAGAGGCTATCCTTACTGGATGGTTTCTCCGGATATAACCAAGTCTTGATGTCTCCGCCAGACCAACTAAAAATTACCTTCCATACCCCGTGGGGCACTTATGCTTATCGCAAAATGCCCTTTGGATTGATTAATGCTGGTGCTACCTTTCAGAGAGAAATGGACATTGCTTTTAGAGGCTTAATAAATCACTCCATAGTATTCTACTTAGATGATGTGACCATTTACTCTAAAAACAGAAATGATCATCTAGCTCACTTACGAGCCGCTCTGCTACGATGTCGTAAATACGGCATCTCCTTGAACCCCAAGAAGTCCATCTTTGCAGTAGAACAGGGTAAATTACTAGGATTCATTGTGTCTAGTGATAGAATGGTTATTGATACCGAGAGGACTCAAGTCATTGCTAAAATTCCCCCACCTACATCCAAAAAATCCATGTAGTCTTTCCTAGGCCAGATTAATTTTGTGAGAAGATTTGTCCCTAGCTTCTCCGAAATGGTTAGGCCTCTCCAGAACCTGATTAAGAAAGACACCCAATATCACTAGGGACCCACAGAAAACCAAGATTTTAATGACATAAAGAAGGCCATAATAGACGCTCCGTCGCTCATGAGCCCCGATTTATCTCAAGATTGTACACTCTATACTTTTGCCTCTGATCGTTCCTATGGCGCAGTCCTAACTCAGAAGAATTATGAGAATAACGAAGTACCCATCGCCTTTATGAGCTCTACTTTCAAAGGTGATGAACTTAACTACCCAGCGGTTGATCGGAAAGCCTACGTTGTTTTCAAAGCAGTTA
>JASDQU010393683.1:0-10907 GCA_032191745.1 Picea mariana | reverse complement strand
TCGGTGACTTTAACATCACAGAGTGCCTTAACAACACACTCTGTCACTGACTGTTCTACACCTTGAGGACTTAGTGTTGAACATATTTAAGTGCAATGCATAACACCATTAAAATTACCAATAACAAAAACATATATTTGTTCGCTATTGTTCAATAAATATTCACCACAATTAATCATTTAATTGTTACGATTTGGGCTTTTAGTTTTCCATAGCCACCTTGGCATAGTTTATGTTGCTCGTGCTTTTTCATTCTAGCCTTGGTTTCTTTGGAGGTGTCAGGTAGCCTATATATGGAATTTTTGAAAAACATTAGATATCAGAATTGTTACTTAAAAAAAGAAAGAAAAACATAAATGAGCGTATTTCACTAATAAGATTATATGTGTTGTACCTTGCTTGACCAAGTTGTGGATGTCTTCCTTGTTTTTTAAACAAGTTCTCCTTTGCATCATCTATGAGGGCCTTCCACTCTTTCTTTGGAACCATGGGAGGGTGCTCATGATTGAGGTCTAATTGCAATATCTCCCTATATTGGGCTCTAGTATATTTTAAATTCTCGTCGGCTAACTTTGTAACCACTTTCTTGTTGAACATATTGTCGAACAAGTTTACCATGTGGCCTATCAATTCATCTTTCTTTTCGTTATCTTGGTCATTCTACCATGTGTGAATGGTGGGGCCAAACAACTCCAATGCTTTGTCATTCAAGTTTCTGTAGAAAACATTGTTTCCTGCAGAAACGTGCTATCCATTAATTTATAATAATCTCAACAAATTTCCATTTCAATTTCATGATAAAAATGAATCGATTAATTAACAAATACCTGCAATCTTCTGAATCTTGATCGGAACACATGCATCATCCACCAGAAAGGTGAGATCTAGTGATCCAGTGCTTTTAATTCATGCTTCTCCATGAATAGCTTCCTCTCCATCTACAATACATTCATCTCTGGAATCATGTGGAGTCCTAGGCTTCGACTCATCATGCTCTGACGTGTCATGCCAATCAACATCATTGCACTCATCAATGTATTCAAGGGGGGGAACCCTAGGAGGGTAAAAAATCCTCACTTGTACTTTGCTATGTCGACTTTGTTGTTGCATTGGACCATCACTACTACCTATAGCAGTTGCAGCCTCGACAGGTTCCCAGGGCACGGGGTTTAAAAACTCCTACAAATGGAAAAATTTACTTTATCAGATCATATAGAAAATATAAAAAAAAAAATAAAATGAAATTGTCATAGTTGATAAAAATATGTGAAGATGCCACTTACCCCACAATTAGTTATTAGATTTTGTAGCTTTGCAATTCTTGCCCTGTCCTCCTCTGTCAGGGGTCTTTTGCAAAAAAAACCTAGATATTCTATGTTTGTCTTATTCAAGGCCTTCGTGACAGTTGTTATTGGGTCAGTGGAATAAAATATTTCATCCTCATCAAGATCCTCAGTGGGTGCCTTCCCACGTTGACAATGCCACAATACATTGATGAATAAAATTAATGACATGAACTTTAACATTTGAGAAATTTAGTTATTGTAGTCATAAGTTATTACTATATTTAGCATTTACCTACTGAGGCACAATGAATGCCTTTCCATAGTCACCCTGGATAGATGTAGTGGGTGATTTTCCATGGTCACCCTAGACAGATGTTGACATAATAAACCAATCAACAAAATTTATGAAATTCACTTGTAACATTAAAAAAATGAAATATTGTAGTAATATGAGAAAATAAATAATGAAATTTCAGAAACTTAGTTTTTTTAGTCATAAGTTGTTACTATATTTAACATTTAAATGCTGAGGCACAACAGGTGTATTTCCACGGTCACCCTGAACAGATGTAGCGGGTGATTTTCCATGGTCACCCTGGACAGAAGTTGACACAATAAATCAATCAACAAAAGTTATGAAATTCACCTGTAACATTAAAAAAATGAAATATTGCAGTAATATCAAAAAATAAATAATGAAATTTTAGAAATTTAATTGTTGTAGTCATATGTTGTTACTATATTTAACATTTACCTGCTGAGACACAACGGGTGCATTTCCATGGTCACCCTAGACAGATGTAGCGGGTGATTTTCCACAGTCACCCTGGACAAAAGTTGATATAATAAATCAATCAACAAAAGTTATGAAATTCACCTGTAACATTAAAAAAATGAAATATTGCAGTAATATCAGAAAATAAATAATGAAATTTCAGAAATTTAGTTGTTGTAGTCATAAGTTGTTACTATATTTAGCATTTACCTGCTAAGGCACAACAGGTGCATTTCCATGGTCACCCTGGACAAATGTAGTGTGTGATTTCTCACGGTCACCCTAGACAGATGTTGACACAATAAATTAATCAACAAGAGTTATGAAAGTAATTGTAACATTAAAAAAAATGAAATATTGCAGGAATATCAGAAAATAAATAATGAAAAATGAAATATATGCAGTAAAAAATTGAAATATTGCAGCAATAAATTATAACAATGATTGATCAAAGGTTGAGTTGAATGGTATTTAAGATATTTACCCCCATAGTTGCACCCCCTCCATCTATTCCATTTAAGTTGTAATTGATCAACAACTCTTCACCTGGAACTATTGTTTTTGTTGCACATACAAATATACGATTTCCTTCGCATCCCTCAAATATGCAATTTGGTTTCTTAGTTGTTGCCACTGGTTGTGTACTATTTATAAAGTCTGCAATGCTTCTAGAAGCTTTTGGCCTTCCATGAATATACATAGTTGCCCTTTTATTTTGATTCTTATCTACTAGTTGTATATAATTTGCGACAACTTCGTATCTCCACATACTTCACGTATATCGGACCAACATCAACCAGTGATTGTATTTGTATAATGGTCTGACATACTCCATCAATTCAGTTACGGTGCCATAGCTGACCTTTATGCCATCCATGGAAAATAACCCCAGTCCATGTAAGGACGAAGGAGCAATGCGATACATCCTCCCACTGATGAAGAAATTTGTGTCCACTTTAGGTAGCTCCTTAGGTTCCCATCGTTGCACTAGATGTCTATACCTCAAGGGAAAATCAATGTCACCTATGCTCTTAGCATCATAATTACATGACCCTCCATTGGCAATAAAAAATCGCATGCGTATGCAAAATCTTTTCCTTACCTTTTCAGATCTAGTTGATCTAGAACCGGTATATCTAGTACAACACGTCTCACTTTCAACCTCTCTGAGTATATATTGATCATCACTTGAGGAAGATAGATCCGAAAGATACCTATTTGGTGGTACCTACACTCATTAAAACAAGAAGATAAGTTATTGTGCGAATATAAGTTTGTGGTACCAACACTCGAAAAAATGAGACCATAAGTTAGCGAGCAAATATTTAGGGAACCCATGTTTTGCTTGGAGAATATACTTGATTCTATTGTATATAACAAACTTATTGGGGCCCTTGTTTACTTGATTCATATCATACTTGACATCCCATTATTTTTATCTTGGTATGCTTTGGGGTGTGAATCTTCTCTTTTATAGAATGGCCTAGATTGTAAGATTTATGAAAACCATGGAAGAATTTAAGATGAAAAAGGTTATTGGTGACACTCAAAGGCACCCAATTGTTGAACTTCCTCTTCTAAGCAAGGTTGAATGACAAATCTTACAATCTAGGCCATTCTTGAGTCCAAAATCAATTCCATACTTAGCCTTATCAGAACTTGTGTAATACCTTCATTTACTTCTTATTTTCTTTCAGACAATGGACATGTCAAAACATGCTCTTGAATAACTTTAAGAGTTCAACAAGGCTTTCCTAATTCTTGACACATTATTCAATACTTCCCTAATTGTCTTTTTATAATAAGGTAGATTTTATGAAATTGGTTTCTTCGTAACTTGAGGGTCTTCACTCTTCTTACGACATCCATTTGTACCTCTAGTATTTATGGGCCCAGGTAGTAAGAGAAAAACAAATTTCTCCATATTCAATGGAGGGTTGGATAAGGAATTCTATCAAGAATTTAATGAATGTATCCATCATCTAGAAAGCAATGATTTTAGCCTTCCCCTCAGTTGGAAACAAGCTTGTATGGTGTGTTGGTAGAAGAACAAAGCTACAAGTAGGGATGGACCCATGGATAGGCAATGGTGAAAATTACATGCTTCCACATCAAATCATAATGTTTTTAGGGTCTCGAGGATTTTATAATTTGTCCGGGAGAGCTAACTTGAATAAAAATACTACTTGTCACCAAGGTTGGCTTACCAGGAGGGACCTAGTTTCTGGGACGAAGATGTTGATACTTGGGATAGATATGTTGGAAGTCTCAAATCAAGTTTTGTAAGGATCAAGGACAAGGAAGATACATTGGTCTGGTATTTGAATCCAATAAGGGATTATGCTCCTAGAGAAGGCTATAGGGTCTTGGTTGCATGAGGGAATGAATCTCCTTCACAATGGTGATGGAAAAAGGTATGGTGGTTGAAATTCCTATCTAATTCATAAATTTTTATGTGGCATTTAATAAATAATAAAGTACTCACCTAGGATCCCCCGGGGTGTAGAACAATGAGTTCAAGTCTAGTTCAATGGAGATGTTATCATCTTCCATGAAAGCCTTTTTCATTAATGGAGAGAGTTATAGAAGCAATGTGGATCACTTCTCTTCTCACACTATTCCTCTCCTACTCTCCAAATCCATCAACATTCTCTTTTCCCAGTTACGCATTGCAACTTTGTAGGGTGGGGAATTGAGTGTTCACAACATTCCTCGCACCAACATGGAATATTGCGACTGTTGATGCACTTTAGGATGGGAGAGATAATTAGTGAACTTCGTAGATGAATGTGACTATCTGTGAGAAAAATTATAGAGGTTCAAGGAAACATCACAAAGGATTATCGGGAAACTAGGAAACATCTCAAAATCCTTGGATATGTCATCGATTTCAAAGAATGATGGAACTTGCTATCACATAAAGTTGTCTAAGGGCTGTAGGGAGACCCAATATTTTTCTTGCGGGGGTATCAGTCTCGATTTCAAAGTGCACCTTTCAGAGCGACCCATTCTAGAATCGAATCAAGAAAATAGGCGAGATCAGCTTCAGCGGTGGACATTCCTGAGAATATCAGATTGGCGGTTCGTGGGAATCAGGGGTTCAAAATATTGTTAAAGTTGTTTGTCAAAAAGTCCTGAAGCATCCGTAGGCCTGAAGCGCCGAAGTGGCCGAAGTCCCGAATCCCGGAGGCCTGGAGTAGGTCTTAGCCATTTGATTCAAATGGACACGCGACATCAGATCTAGAGCTCCGGAGGAAAGCGGAGGGGAAAAAGAGAGATTTGAGTCTCATTTTTCCCGGAGCCCGGAGACTCGAAGGGATCTTATCCGTTGATCCAGGATCCATGCGTCGCAATATCCTTAGCTCCAGGTAAAATTTAATGGAAGCCGATGAGGTGGTTTAGACATCGTCTCCTTCCATAAATAGAAGGCCATAAAAAGGACCAACCATGAAGGCAGGTTGTCAGCCCAGATTGACAGAAATCGTGTCTAATAGAAGACCGAATGGGAAGTCTGAATAACGTCTGCATGCGCAGCCTGACAGAGAGGCTCATCGATGCAAATAATTGAACGCATGACATGATCATGCCTCAGGAAGTTGGAGCTAGCTCTTATAAATATGTATTTTTGATATTTTGTTATGGTTGATGGTTGAGCTAACCTCCTGCATTGTAAAGTTTTTATACAACACTCTGGTTATCTGGTTATGTAATTTGATCTGAGACTTCTGGTTTAATGAAAGTCAGCTTCCTGTTTCCATGATTTATTGCGTTTGATACTGAATGTTCATGATTGAAGGATTCACATGGATGTTTATGATTGTGTTGTAATGAATGTTGGATTATAACACGGTTATAGCGTTTTCAGTTTCCTGAACTCCGAATCCAAGAGGATCTTGTTTTTTTGAGTTTTTCCTCTTTAGGTTGCTGGAAGAGCTGTTGTCCATAGTAGACATTTTCATTTTCTCCTCAATTTCTTCCTCCTGCTCACCCTTACTACAACTTACTGACTAAAGTTGAATCAAGACCTCGTTTGCGTGTGCATGTTGGTCCAACTTTCTGATTCAAAATGATATTATCCTGAGTCTGTGCCCATTCAACCACCTTTAAATTATTCATTGTGACATACAAACTGATGGGTACTAGGCTTACATCTACCGCAATCCAGAGGTGACTTCTGGTGCTAAAATTTCTGGCGTCGTTGTTGGGGAACGAATTGAAGACCTTTCCCTGGGTACAATGAAAACGATCTTATGATTCTAAAGGTGCATCATATATCAGAACCTTTGAAGATTGCACTTGCACCTGGCGACTCCACTGTGGCGACTCCACTGTTTCAGTGCGGCTGCTTCTAGCTACACCTGAAGTTCCCTAGGAGGACACAACGATCAGATATGGTCTTTGATGGTGAACAAAGACCAAACACACTCATTCTGCACATCATTCACCTGGCGACTCCACAGTTGAAGAATCGATTGGTGACTCCACTGGTTCGATATGGAAGCCATTTTGGCTCAAAGTTTTGCTCCTTTCAATTTCTATGTTGTTCCTGGTTTTCCAATTGTTGTTCCTACTGTCGATGAGTGGGTTGATTTTTTTCCCATATTTAGAGAACATAGTGATGACAACCCCGTCGAGCATCTCCGTGAGTTTTATGAACTCATGCATCAGTGGGAGATACATCATGAGGATGTATTAATGAAGATGTTCATGTTCTCATTAGATGAGGATGCTCGTGAGTGGTATCGATCCTTTCCCCTTGCTAGCATCTCCTCCCTGAGAGAGTTTCGTGCAACTTTCAATACTCAATGTCAAAAATTTTATTCCTCTGAGTTTATTTGTCATAATTGTTGTGAGGAATATGAAGACAGTGATAAAGATATGGCTGTGTCTGATGGAAGCTGTGAGGATGAATACTGTGAAGATGAAGGAGATTCTTTGGGTGAGTTGGTGGGGTAGGTAAAAAGCACTTTATGCAGAATTAGAAAAACTGAAGGCAGAACGTGCTCTCTTCTTGTTTGAAAGGGATGCAGAGAGGTTTCCCGTTATAGGAGAAAATGTTTTTGGCCGCCTTGCTCATGATGGTGAGGTTGAGGATTGCATAGCCATAGAGGTAGCATATTATGCCCTTGATGCACCCGCTGTCTCGGATTTAAATGAAGAAATAGTTGTATATTCAGATGAAGAGCAACAGATCCCTGCATCATATTTTGATGAATCGGTGGGCAACCAGTCTGTGTATGATGACTACGAATCAGATTCTGAGATGGATATGCAGGATTTCCAAGAACATACTTCAAAGTCCCATCCTCTGTTCATTGAAGAAAAATATTATGAGGAAATCAGCCATCCCAAGCCTACAAAAGATGCTGAGCAACAGATTGAAGATCAAATCTTTCCCATGGGTCTTGTTTATGATGATTATGAATCTGACCCTTGGGAGAGCCATGAAGAATAAAAGGAGCAGCAAGAGGAGCAGTTTATCTCTTGTCCACAGCCTGTAAGTGAGAAACCATTGTCTAAGGTGAGTCATCCTACATCAGTTTCTCATCCACCTGTGCCTACTAGAGATATTCAACCATGTGTGAGAAGTTGTGTGATAGAGCAGGTTGCCTGTTATAAATTTTATGGAGTTTTCCACTTGGCCTATGAGCTTGTGAAGGAATACATGGAGTTGTATTTCCTTCATGTTTTGAAGCCGCTCATCTTTATCCAAACATTAGCATTAGGAGGAAAGCTGAAGCATGTAACCACTCTGTTGTCACAGTTGCATCATATGTTACTAATCACGGACATAATGAAGGAGCTTCCAGTTAGAGAGTTACTTGAATGGATATGGTGGAAGTTTTCTTTCACCTAGCATTATGTAAAAAATCAATTAGTCTAGGACTGTATATAAATAAGATCCTTCTGAGCCCATGTATTTTTCTTTCATTTTTAGGATAGTGTGCTTGTCAGCCTTTTATCCTCACCATGATGTTTTTTGAGCATGAATCCATAACCCAATGCATAAGGCGACTGGAACTTCTTGTTCTTGGAATCTCATAGGGATGCATGCCATCCCCTGTGGAGCCAAATGTTATCACATAAAGCTGTCTAAGGGCCGCAGGGCGACCCGATCCTTTTCTTGTGTGGATATTAGTCTTGATTTCAAGGTGCACCTTTCAGAGTGAACCATTCCAGACTCGAATCAAGAAAACATGTGAGATCAGATTCAGTGATGGACATTCTTGAGAATATTAGATCGGTGGGTCACAGGAATCAGGGGTTTGAAATATTGTTAAATTTGTTTGTCAAAAAGTCCCGAAGCGCCCGAAGGCTTGAAGCACCGAAGTGGCTGAAGTCCTGAAGCCCAGAGTAAGTCTCAGTCATCCAATTCAAATGGACATGCGGCGCCAGATATAGAGCTCCGGAGGAAAGTGAAGGGGAAAAAGCGATATTTGAGTCTTGTTTTTCCTGGAGCCCGGAGACCTGAAGGGATATTAGCCGTTGATCCAGGAGCCACGTGTCGCAAGATCCTTAGCTCCAAGTAAAAGTTAATGGAAGCCAATGAGGTAGCTGAGACATCATCTCCTTCCATAAATAGAAGGCCAGAGAAAGGACCAACCATGAAGGTAGGCTTTCAACCCAGATTGACAGAAATCACATCTGACAGAAGACTGCATGGGTAGCCTGACTAGCATGTGCATGCACAACTTGACAGAGAGGCTCGTCGATGAAAATAATTGAACACATGACATGATCACGCCTCAAGCAGTTGGAGCCATTTCTAAGTATAAATATGTATTTTTGATGTTTTTTTATGGTCGGTGGTTGAGCTAATCTCCCACATTGTAAAGTTTTTATACAACACTCTGGTTATCTGGTTATGTAGTTCGATCTAAGACTTCTGGTTTAATGAAAGTCGACTTCCTGTTTCCATGATTTATTGCGTCTGATACTGAATGTTCATGATTGAATGATTCACATGGATGTTTATGACTGTGTTGTAATGAATGTTGGATTATAACACGGTTATAGCGTTTTCAGTCTCCTAAACTCTGAATCCAAGAGGATCTTGTTTTCTGAGTTTTTCCTCTTTAGGCTCCTGGAAGACCTTTTCATTTTCTCCTCAATTTCTTCCTCCTTCTCACCCTTACTACAACTTACTGACTAAAGTTGAATCAATACCTTGTTTGCATGTGCATGCTGGTCCAGCTTTCTAAGTCAAAACAATATTATTCCGAGTTTGTGCCCATTTGACCACCTTGAAATTATTCATTGTGACATACAAACTGATGGGTACTAGGCTTACCTTTTCCGCAATCTAGAGGTGACTTCTGGTGCTAACAAAACTATCCCATCATTTTCTTATGGATATGGGGGCATCCATGAATGAAGTTCAATTAAGAAAAAGGGAGGTGTTCTCCATTATGCTTTTCTCCCATTACATTAATCAACATTAAATTCATGATGACTCTATCTACAATAATGCTTAGTTTGATGGGCTCAAAAGGACTATGGGTTATGGCCCTTAATATGTCACACTCTCTAATGCTACCAATTGTCAATGCTTTTGATTAATAATAGCATGCCAATATAGTCCAAATTCTCCTTATGCCTAGTTTGATTTGGATTGAAGGGTGGGGTAGGAGAGCAATTTCTTCCCTCCCTGAGCCTCTAGTTTATATGGTTTGGCCATAAGATCTTTCTCTAGTAATCTCAGTCTAGGGAGGGTAGTGACTGGACTCCTTGAAATTATGGACAGGATGGCATAGTCATGTGGGGAGAATTGGAGCGTGATACATGAGTTATTGTAGGTCAACAAAAGCATGAGATGATGTGAAAAAGGGTTAACAAAATCCCAATGGTATGTGGTAACCTTGGACCTCTAGTGGAAAAATTTTCAAGTTTGGGAGGAAAAATTCTCGGTGGAAATTCAAGAGTGAGACATGCATGTTGTTTAGATTGATGCTTAATTAAGGAAAATGTAGGGCCTGGAATGAGAGTTTAGGGAATTTAACTAGTTGCAAAGAAGCAAGTATTTAGAATTGGAACTTTAATTGGGATTTGTAGTTATTTTGATGACTTGTATTATTGGTTTCCTTAATCTCTCTCTATCAATATTCTCTAATCCCCTATTGCTACCTTTAACTCATCTAGCTTGAAGGAAGGAATTATGTGTGCTCAATGCAATCCCATTTGAAATTGGAAACTATGATAATTGGTATACTCATTGCAGCAAAGTTATAAATGGATGTGTTCTATGAGGTGGGCAACAAGGAAAAATGTGGTATTCAGTTCTCGATTTAGGGTTTTAAAATGTTAGAAAAAATTACCCAATTTGATGACATTGTTGGCCTCCTCTATCGACGCTAGGGTTGGTTGGCCTCCTTTGTCACGGTAGGGCTGAATGGCCTCCTCTATAAACGCTCCTCTGTCACTCTCAACCTCCTCTATCGCTCTCGGCCTCTTAGCTCTCTCTCTATCCTAGCTCGCTCTTGGCCTCCTAGCTCTCTCTCTGTCCTAGATTACTGTCGGCCTCCTCTATCACTCTCTATCGATGGATAGCTCAAATGCAGTGAGGGTCAGCCTCCTAGATCACCCTCTATCCTAGCTCGCTCTCAACCTCCTCTATCGCTCTCTGTCGATCTCAAATGCGGTGAGGGTGTAGGCGCGGGTCGAGGTAGCTCGCTCTCTGTCCTAGCTCAAATGCGTTTTGGTTTGGAGAGGTCATCATCACATTGCGCGGGACAGGTGTTTTAATTTTTGCATATGTATTTTTTTTTTTTTTTTTTGTTTTATGTTTTATTATATTTTGTTTTTTATTTAATCAATATATATATATATATATATAGTTTGGCATATGT
>JASDQU010393680.1:0-10907 GCA_032191745.1 Picea mariana | reverse complement strand
GCACCCACAGGTAACACTTATGCATCCTTGGCCCTCACTGCACCCACATGTTTGGACATCCCCTAACCACATCACCTCACTTACATGGCTTGGATGAGATCTTTCTAGAAACTTTCCTTTTCTTGTGGACACTAGCCCAATAGGACGCCTTGTCCTTTTCTCCAATCTTGTATTGTAGGTTTTTTGTAATGTCTTTGAGCTATTGAATGATGTATTATGGGTTTTATGCATATGTTTAATAATATTGATGATGATATGTGATTGACATTGCTATGATCTCTGTGTCTGATGAGCCCATGGAGGGCGTAGCTTTTGATGTGTAGGACCATGCCCGACGAACAGGTACCATTTGGACTGATACACATGGGGAGATGACCAGTTCAGACCTCCATGGGGCTGAAGAGCCCACCAGATGGATGCTGAGACCCCATCAAGGGGCAGAGACAGGGCAGACCTTGATTAGGGATTTTTCACTTGAGAGCAAGAGGATGTTCCACCAAAGACACTCTGACAGGACTAGACCTAAGGGGAATGACCCCTTTTCAGTGGAACGCTAGCCTTGGAAGGCTTAGGACGTCCCCATATTCACCATCACGTCATCTAGATTCATGGATTCTTTTGGAGGTAGATTGGGCAGCAGTTGCACATGTGGCATGTTGGAGAGGCCCCCGGGGGGCTAACGTTTTGCTCCTAGATGTCTCATTTTCACTAGAAAGGGATAGTGCCTCCCTTGAAGGGGATTTTACTCTCTTTTCTACTTAATTAGGGTTTTTACTTAGCATTTAATGTAAAAACAGTATGATTTTGACATTATGGCCTTGTTGGCCTTTTTATGACCTAAAAAGTAAAATTAGGTCATTGATACAGTATATATTGAGGATTTGGATCCTCATTTGATCATCACATCTTACTCACTCATTTGTGAGGTCTGTTTTTTAGCACCCTATTTGGGTTATTGGCTGATTTAAGGAAGGAACACTTGTTGAAGGAAGAGATTTTTGGCATTCTATGGTGTTTTTCTTGAAGGAAGGTGTTACAACTAGGGTTTGCATGGTTATTTTTGATGAATTGTAAGTATTTTTTCTGCAAAACCTCTTAAATGAATGGTTGTAGTCTTATTTTCTTGCATGTATTTATAATTTTTTGAATCAAAACCCTAGGTGACAAGCACACAAATAGGTCCTTGTCTCATGTCCCTTGATAGAAAATCTTTTAGCCATTGAAGAAGAAGAAGAGATCCTAGCCATAGCTACACTCCTTTTTCTTCCTCCCTTTAGCTAGCTGTACCATTTTGACGTCAAGAGGAAGAGGACGTCCCAGGCCTAGGTCATCTACACCTAGGGCCGTTTTCTTTTAGGGTTTGATGAAAGAGCCTTGACTTAGCAACACTCTCCCTCTTTAAGCCCTCTTGTCTTGACTATGTATCTCATTTGAGCTAGTTGTTTGCCAGGAAGGAGGAGAGAGCATGAGGCCTTGATTTAGCAACACCGGAGTGAGCCTCTCTCCCCTAGGGTTATGATTTTGAGGCCCTGCTTTAGAAACACTTCAAAACTTATCCCTCTAGTCCTTTAAAATCTCACCCCCTTCAACTCTTGCGTCCTTCACTTATGACTCCATTAAACCCTAAGGCACTGATCTAAGTCCTCAAACGTTGAAGTAAGAACTTGATCTAAACACTCTCAAAACTTTTCAATTGAAACCCTAACTACACTAACCCTAGATCTAGCTAACTTACTAACCCTAGTTGCTGATGTCATCCTTGGTTATTACATCTTTAATGCAACAACGTTTAATTTATTGAGCAATTGAATGGTAGTTAAAGGCATTAATTGAGTTAAGTATCAATTTGTTGCATTGAATGCCATATCGTTCTAGTATTTATTGGTGAAGTGACATTTAATTTTACTACTGTTTTGTAAACATTGACTTCATCAACATTTTCTTTCAAATTTCTTATATTTAACACCAGATAGTTTCTATATGAAGTACTAACCCATTGAAAAGCTTGCATGTATCAGTTTGTTGTTTTTTTGTTCTAGGCAGGTACACTTCTTTGGGTTTTACCTTATTATTGGTTGTTTAGCCAGGAACATCTGATTGGTGGTGATCTGTGAAGGAGGAAAATTGTCATTGTTTGATTATCCTTTAGCCTCTTCAAAACCCCAGGTCACCGGGGACGTCTCCCCTGGGCCTAACCTCCCAAAAGAGAAAGAACCATCCCATCGTGGTGACATTGGGTGGGATAGGTTCCTGTTACGCCAGTTTGACTCACTACTTAGTAGCCTCTTCTCCTATCTACAAACTGTGCGATAACATTTTGGCGTCGTTTTCGGGGAACACTAAGTCAATTCTCCTCAAACGACAAATCTTTTCAGTAAGCTTTGCCTCAGAAGCCTTTCTTACAAGCTTACTTGACGACTCCACTAGGGTGTTATCCCTTTTTCTTTGGTAGTTTCAAGTAAGCTATCTAGCGACTCCACAAACCAAAAAGAGGTATAATAATCCTCCTTTGTCTTTTAGAAGGAATCCTCCCAAGACCTCCCCTATTGTCAAATCACTCTTCGGGAAAAGCCTTCCTTTAAGAATCATGTCTATCTCTCAGACCACTACAACGAACCCAACCAACAATCAAAGACAATGGTCATCTACTCTTTTCAAACCTTTATACATGTTAGCCATACCAGGCTACCCTAGGCAAATGCCACCCAAGTATGAGAAGTGGTTGCCTAAATTCACTGGTACTGATGCAATCAGTGTCGAAGAGCACATGAGAAACTTTTGGGTGTTTTTTCAGCTTCATCCCATTAGTGATGATGCTGAAGATATAATCATGAAGTTGTTCTTCGCTACTCTTTATGATTCCTCAAGACGTTGGTACCTGAGCCTTCCCAATGGAATCATCAAAACCATGGATAGACTTGAAGAGGCCTTTCTCAAAAGATGGAGTGTCAAGGAAGAACCTAACATGCTCCTCACCCGACTAAATAACCTTGCCAACTATGAAAATGAGTCCATTCAAGAGTTCTATACTAGATTTGAGACTTTGCTGCAAAGTATTACTGCAAACCATCATCCGAAAGATGATTACCTCATCCACGTTTACACCAGATCTTTCAATGGCCAACTAGGGTATCTTCTCATAGATAAAAACCCCAATCCATTCAGGAAGCCCAAGAGCTCGCTACTAAAATAGAGGGAAACCTCCTTTCATCCAAGATTGAGCCTTTTGCTAACCTAAGGGGGAGAATAGACACCAAACCAAAAATAGTTCAGAACGTTGAGCCTACTTCAGACCTATGTGCTAGTATCACCAAGATGCAAGCCTCTATGGATGGTATCATAAAAAAATAAGAGAAAATGAGGAGCAGGATTTTAAACTTGGAAAGATCTCAGACCCAAGCACCCAAGGTCCCGTACAAAGGGAAATTCCAAAAGGGGGGCCAATTTTATAAACTAAAAAATGAGCATGAAGTTCCAAACACCTTGGCCCCTGCAAACATTGTTGATGAAAATCCTTGGTGCCTAGAATACAGTGAAGCACATTGGGAGCATGAGTGTCCTTACAGTAATGGCCATCAACAAGTCAACAACATGGACCATTTCATGGAGTTTCCTCAAATAAATATCACCGATGCAGAACATCAGGAAGTTGTGAAAGAAGCATCCAGATCAACAAGGATGGTGGTAATAAATAACCTGAAACAGGAATCATGAGAGAAGATAAAGAAACAAGAATTTTGGGTGTACCGAAGAAAGAAGTTGAACCAACCCACCGCTGACCAGGCAAAGCCCTCATCGGTAGAGGTACCTCTTCCCAAGACATCCAAGGCTGGGAAGGTTGACCTAAACTTTGTCCTCGAAGGGGATTTATCAAAGATGCATGTAAACGTCCCCCTAAGAGAAGCAATCAAGATCCCGTCTATCAAGGAATGCTTTGAAACTTTCTTCCTGGGATCATATGAACCCATGGAGCCCCCTATTATGTTGCAAGTTGATCATTTCAATGTCCAATATGGTGAGAACCCTCCTTTCTTCATGACGTTAACAATGAACGATAAGAGCCTCAACAATTGCATGTTAGATACAGGTGTAGGTGCCAACATGATGTCACTTAAATTCATGTGACAAGTGGGTTTGAAATTCACACGGCCTTATAGAAATGTATGTGGCTTTGAATCTAAAGTCGTACCCACACACAGGGTGGTTGAGAATGTGGAATTTTGCCTAAAGGAGTATCCAGAGAATATAGTCCACATTGACATCGTGGTAGTTGATGTCCCAGATGTGTGGGGAATGCTATTATCTAGGAAGTTTGCTGCAATGTTGGGTAGCAATCTCGAGATGGACATCACGTTTTTGAAATTGCCTTTAAAAAATGGAACAATAGGCCGTCTCCTAAATGTGCCAATAATCGGAGACCATGCGCAAGATATTACTCACCCCATCTACAATGACAAGGCACAAGACGAGATGATACAAACTCTTCAAAAGTATTCTCCAGAAGATATGCCCTTTGCAATGGAAGAGGACTTTGGTTAGATCAAATGGCCCAAGAAAGAAGAAACCAAACAACTTCTAGATGAATTCAAGAGCAAAGAGATTGGGGTGGTGAAGATATTAAAGAAAGTTGAAGATGACGTACAAATCCGCCCATCCCAACAGGAAGTGTTTACAGCGGAATCCCACCCTCCTCCCTTAGTACAATACACCAGGGTTGTCCAAGGGATGACCAAGTACAAAGTCAGAAAGTACAAGGAAAGAGACATGGTATGGATGTGGGATACCCAAAAAGGAGAGCCAACTAATGTGGAAGGAAGCGCTTAGTCATGGCTCAGACCCTTCAAAGTTGGAATGGAATCAGTTGATGACTCATATTACTTGTCCACTTTGGAGGGAAGAAGGTGCCCATTACCTATCAGCGGGCACCTCCTTAAACCCCACCAAGGTGGGGGGACATGACTTCATAGATAAGTACAGTTAAGTAGGCATTTTTGCATTTGTGTATTATACCATTTGTATTTCATGTTAGTTTGCTTTCACATTTGCATTATTGATTGTTTTATTTCAGTCTATATATATATATCTACATGTATGTTGGGGTGGCATTACTGCCCCAATTTTGTTACTGATACTCCTATTGAGATTGAGCAGGTCTGTAGGTTATGCCAAATATGTTGAGGTTCTCATGTGCTCTGCGATGAGCACATGTCCCCAAGTTGGATCCAAGTTTTATCCCCACTTTTTAGGGATAACTAGGAGATCATGTCTCGAGGCCCACAGGTCCTAGACATGGAGTACTGAGAGAAGGATTGACCTAAGCATGGCCTTGGAGGGCCCACCTTTTCTTCATTTATCATCTTTTGTCTTGTCAGCAACAAAAACATCCATCACCATCGGCTTGATCCTGTATAAGAAGAGGTTCTTGCTCCATGAGGTAATTGGTCCAGGTATCATGGTATGTGTCACTTTTGATCACTGAAACCTTTAAATATATGCATCTGATTCCTTTTATCTATAACAACTGCTTGGATATTACATTATCCCACTTGACCATGCTTGGGGAAATTGATAGGGTGCCCTAGCAAGCCTATGCCCATAGGTCTTGGTTTGTCACTAGGGGAATTTCTGAAAATCCATCGTCCTCTCCCATCATGGCACCACTGTTTCATCTTATCTCCCGCTCATTTATCCCATTCCCCTTGTATGGGAATTGGGTTGACCTATCTGTAGGATTGCACCTTATCTCATGGGAAGAAGGGGCTAAAGGCCCAGAAGGTAATAGCAACTGGTAAAAGACAAAAGCCTATAAATAAAACCTCGAGATGCTTCGCCCAGGGATCCCCGAGAAGGCAATAAAAATTCTCTCAGCAAGAAACAAGAGGGACTCAGAAAATAACAAAACAAGACCTAGTCAAAGGATAGGGGGTCTCATCACGAGCCAACCTATTAGGTCCATGGGTACCTAACAGTATGACATTGCCACCATCTGGTTACCACACCAGGGTAGTGACCTTTGGTTGCATAGCCAAGGGAAACCGGGTCTCATAATGAGCCATCCTTTTCATCTCTGTGAAAGTACTTGTGGGTAATTCTCTCAGCTCTGGTCACCATGCCAAGGCAGTGTCCCCTAGTTATTTCTTGAACAAAAAAAAAGGCAAATAAAAGAATAAAACAAGAATAAAAAGAATAAAGGCAAGAATGGGCTTGGAAAAAATGCATCCATGACAGGTACATCTCGCCTTCTACAAAGGCACCCACAGGTAAAATTTATTCATCCTTGGCCCTCACTACACCCACATGTTTGGACATCCCCTAAACACATCACCTCACTTACATGGCTTGGATGAGATATTTTTGGAAACTTTCCTTTTCTTGTGGACACTAGCCCAATAGGATGCCTTGTCCTTTTCTCTAATCTTATATTACAGGTTTTTGTAATGTCTTTGAGCTATTGACTGATGTATTAGGGGTTTTATGCATATGTTTAATAATATTGATGATGATATGTTATTGACATTGCTATGATCCCTGTGACTGATGAGCCCATGGAGGGCTTAGCTTTTGATGTGTAGGACCATGCTCGATGGACATGTACCATTTGGATCGGTACACATGGGGAGATGACCAGTTCAGACCTCCATGGGCTAGAAGAGCCCACCAGATGGATGCTGAGACCCCATTAAGGGGAAGAGACAGGGCAAAGATTGATCAGGGGTTTTTCACCTAAGAGGAAGAGGATGTTCCACTAGATACACTCCGACAGGACTAGACCTAGGGGGAATGACCCCTTTTTAGTGGAATGCTAGCCTTGGAAGCCTTAGGACATCCCCATATTAACCATGACATCATCCAGCTTCATGGACGCTTTTGGAGGCAGACTGGGCAGCAGTGGCATGTGTGGCATGTTGGAGAGCCCCCTAGGGGGCTAATGTTTTTCTCCTGGATGTTGCATTTGCCCTAGAAAGGGCTAGTGCCTCCCTTGAAGGGGATTTTACTCTCTTTTCTTCTTAATTAGGGTTTTTACTTAGCATTTAATGTAAAAACAATATGATTTTGACATTATGGCCTTGTCGGCCTTTTTATGACCTAAAAAGTAAAATTAGGTCATTGATACAGTATATATTTAGAATTTGGATCCTCATTTGATCATCACAACTTAATCACTCATTAGTGAGGTCTGATTTTTAGCACCCTATTTGGGTTATTGGCTGATTTAAGGAAGGCGCACTTGTTGAAGGAAGAGATTTTTGGCATTCTATGGTGTTTTTCTTGAAGGAAGGTGTTACAACTAGGGTTTGCATGGTTATTTTTGATGAATTGTAAGTATTTTTTCTTCAAAACTTCTTAAATGAATGGTTGTAGCCTTATTTTCTTGCATGTATTTATAATTTGTTGAATCAAAACCCTAGATGACAAGCACACAAGTAGGTCCTTATCTCATGTCCCCTGATAGAAAATCTTTTAGCCATTGAAGAAGAAGAAGAGAGCCTAGCAATAACTACACTCCTTTTTCTTCCTCCCTTTAGCTAGCTATACCATTTTGAATTCAAGAGGAAGAGGATGTCCCAGGCCTAGGCCATCTACACCTAGGGCTATTTTCTTTTAGGGTTTGATGAAAGAGCCTTGCCTTAACAACACTCTCCCTCTTTAAGCCCTCTTGTCTTGACTATGTATTTCATTTGAGCTAGCTATTTTTCGGGAAGGAGGAGAGACAATGAGGCCTTACTTTAGCAACACCAGAGTGAGCCTCTCTCCCCTAGGGTTATGATTTTGAGGCCCTGCTTTAGAAGCATTTCAAAACTTATCCATCTAGTCCTTTAAAATCTCACCCCCTTCAACTCTTGCGTCCTTCACTTATGACTCCATTAAACCCTAAGGCATTGATCTAATTCCTCCAACGTTGAATTAAGAACTTGATCTAAACACTCTCAACACTTTTCAATTGAAAACCTAACTACACTAACCCTAGATCTAGCTAACTTACTAACCCTTTCTGCTGATGTCATCCTTGGTTATTACATATTTAATGCAACAACATTTCATTTATTGAGCAATTGAATGGTAGTTAAAGGAATCAATTGAGTTAAGTATCGATTTGTTGCATTGAATTCCATATCATTCTAGTATTTATTGGTGAAGTGACATTTACTTTTACTACTATTTTATAAACATTGACTTCGTCAACATTTACTTTCAAATTGCTTATATTGAACATTAGATAGTCTCTATATGAAGTACTAACCCATTGAAATGCTTGCACATATTAGTTTATTGTTGTTTTGTTCCAGGAAGGTACACTTCTTTGGGTTTTACCTTATTATTGGTTGTTTAGTCAGGAACATCTAATTGGTGGTGATCAGTGAAGGGAGAAACTTGTCATTGTGTGATTATCCTTTAGCCTCTTCAAAACCCCAGGTCACCGGCGATGTCTCCCCTGGGCCTCACCTCCCTAAAGAGAAAGAACCTCCCCATCATGGTGACATTGGGTGGGATAGTTCCTGTTACACCAGTTTGGCCTTCTACTTTATAGCCTTTCTTCCTAGCTACAAACTATGCGATAACATGGCCAACGTTGAAATTTCTTCAATATGTGCCTATATGCATCGAAATTCGACATGGTTATAATAGACACATGCCTTGACGGTATGGGAGGGTTTCAAGACTCAAGGATGTATGATGTCCCCACATAATATTTGAGATCATCCACATTTGCATCAACGTTCATCGTGTTGCACCTCTCATTGTCATCATTTGTCATTCCATTCTATAGAATCGATGTCGGAACTATCTTGAAATTTGACATGGAACTTCCAATACACCCATCACAAATTTCTTCCATTGAACCTGCCTAATACTTAAGGATATCATAACACCCACCACGATACTTAAGGATGTTTGATGTCCCCGCATAATACTTAATGAGGGTTTGATAATTGAATTACCAAGTTGAGTTGATGTCACAGAAGCTTCAATTCACCCACCACAAATGTTATGCACCAACCCCGCATAGTGGGCATTGAATGGGGCCAACGTTGAAATTTGGAATCATTAACATATCTACTAGAACATATGAAAAATAGGATTTATGGTTTACATGATGATATATTGATGATGGAAGAAAGAGTGTGTGTGAGTGAAATTTGAGTCCAGAAACCCTCCCATATTGTTAAGGCATGCGAATAGTCTATCCATGTCAAATTTCAATGCATACAGATACAGTTTGAAAAAATTTCAATGTTGGCCCCATTCACATGTCACTATTGCCCGCCTCTAGTATTTTTATGGTGTTGATTAAGCAATCAACGAAAAAGAGGGATTTTTAATCACAACTATGACGCAGGTACATTTTGTATATATTAATGTAGAACTTGAAAGAAAAATGAAGAAAGATTGATGAAAACTTAAAACTTGCGTCAACCAAATTGTGTACTTTGAAAGAAAATTAGGGTTTATGGTTTACATGACGAATTGATGATGGAAGAAAGTGGGTGTGTGAGTGAAATTTGAGTCCAGAAACCCTCCCATATCATTAAGGCATGGGAATAGTCTATCCATGAAAAATTTCAATGCATACATAAGTTGTTTGAAAAAATTTCAATGTTGGCCCCATTCATAGGTCACTGTTGTCGTTGTCTAGTCCTCGTACAATTTCCATTCCTTGTTCCTTGTAAAATTCGTTCGACATTACACACGTCCCATCATCTAGTACTTCAAGGGAGTATTTTTATGGTGTTGATTAAGTAATCAACGAAAAAGATGGATTTTTCATGAGTACAACCATGACACAGATACATTGTATATACATTAATGTAGAACCTGAAATAAAAATGAAGAAATACTGATGCAAACTTAAAAATTGCGTCAACCAAATTGTGTACTTTGAAAGAAAATTAGGGTTTCAAAAAAAATTCTATAGAAATGACAAACACGTTCATCGAAACTTCGTTGATGCAATATTGTGACAACAATATTGATGAAATATTATACGATCATGATGGTATAAAAATGAAAGAGCTTCTCTTGGTTTCAAGAATAATTTATCCTCTACTGAACAAGGCCAACCATGTGACAGTGGAAGCTCATATGCCACCTCCCCTCCCCCTCACATCACTCTCAATTGATCCCCAAAAACCCAATCTATAAAATAGAAAATAATCGAAAGCAACGTCCTATTAAGATTCATGCCTAGAAACTACAAAAACAAAAATTAATGAAGGTACATGAAATTATGTGTTTCTAAATGATATTTTTAGTCTACCATGTACTTTAGTATATTGGCAACTATTTTCAGGTTTCACATAATAATTAAACAACATGTAACATAGGATATAAAAATGTCGCATAAAACTTAAAAACATGTAATTAACCCATGACATTATAAGTAAATTATTTTAAGAGAATAATTCATACAAATTAAAATATTATATAGTCACGTACCTAATCCAACCTCAACATCTGAGTAATCATCCTTATTCTGTATCTTGATATTCTTCATAAAACTCAACATTTGTATCATCATCCGGTTCATAAACGATGTTGAAAGGATTGATGATATCATCATAGTCATCAATGTCATTTTTGAGCATATTTTCATCAACATCATCATCAAGAATTACAATATTGTCTCCTATGCCTGGATCACAATCTTCTTCGTTTTCTTCATCTGTTGACCCTCCATGATATTCCAGCTCTGTTTGATCCGTCGAATCATCTTCTTGATCTTCAATATCATCTTCTTCCTGTAAATGAGTATACTTAATTGGCCTTCCTATTGGATCATATCTAACAACAAATGACCAATACCTTTCACTTGGAACATTTGATTAAAATGCCCATTCACATTGGCTTGGAAAAACATAGCGATCATGTCCTCTTTCAAACACCATTGTTTTAATCATTGGAAATCC
>JASDQU010393673.1:0-10907 GCA_032191745.1 Picea mariana | reverse complement strand
AAGGCAGATTAATATATTCAATAGCTAGTCTATACATGTGATCAAGGAATCATGTAATAAAGAGACATCATCTTTATGGGAAAGGGACATATTACTGTATTGAATTAATTGAAAGTGAAACTTACAACCTGAGCCTTGATGTCGTAGGTCTCCTTTCGATGGCTCCTAGTTCTGAAACACACACTTGCTCATGCATGAAGAAAATCAACCACTTGTGATGACCTTGCTGTAGTCTCTTGCTGCTGTAGCATCAGTCCTTCATACAGGCATTCAACAATTCTCCAATCAATCTCTTGCTAGCTTGCCTCTCATTAACCTTTCCCATGAGCCATCTCCTCAATATATAGGAGAAGATAATTTAGTTACTTCGATAGAAAATGATCCCAAGATATCTGGAATGCCAGCACTTGAACAACCATTCGTTAGCCAACTCATTATTCTCAAAGATTCTCTTCTAGAAGGCTCGAGAACTTCATCTTTTTCCTCTTTAAAAACATGTTTGCACCCTGGCAGTGATTACATTGCGAATTATTCGCACCCTAGCTTAATGCAGCCTGCGAGAATTAGGGATTCTCGCAGGCAGCTATATAGGTAGTCTTTGAACATCTTGAAAAATATAGTTTCTGGAAGCAGATAAGTGCAACTTTTCTCAGGAAAGTATTCTTATTGAAGAGCTTGATTTTCCATCATCATGACATCATCATATCATTATCACGATGACCAAAATTGTGCATAACACTAGTGGAGATGGGAAGAGTAGATAAAGGAGTCTAATCGATAGGTATATATGACATGTAAGTGAGAGTGTGTGTAGGAGGGAGGTTATGTGTAGGGAAAAAAGTAACAAGTGGCAAGAGATGAGAGGGGAAGAGTGCACGCGGTAGAGAAAGGAAGGTACATGTAAGCGTGATATGACGGGTAATCAGAAGGTGATGTGTAGGCTAGAGAGTGAGCGAAAGGGTGAGTGCATATGATAGGTTGGAGCACTAGTGGTGAAAGGAGAAATGTAATGAGAGCACGAAGGAGAGAGGCATGAGCAGGCAAGAAGGTGAGTGGAATACATGTGTAAGCGGGAGCGCAGGCGGTATTGGAGCGGAGGTTTGGTAGGATTCCGGAGGGGGGGTAGACGGTAAGCAGGATTAGGAGGGGGGGCTCAAAATAATGTGGAGGCTCCACGTTAGGTAGGGATCGCCTAGGGAAAACCACCATTCTGGACTCCCCCCCCCCCACTGTTAAATTCAGAAAGTTCGGGGTTGTCTGAAATGTATTGAGGGTCGTTGATCTGAGTGTGATGGGTGTTGACGGGGAGATTACTGTGAGACCTATGCGCTAAAAGAAAAAATGTCTTGTCTCTCAACAAATTGAGGATACAAAGTATGCGCTGGGTAGTGCTAGGCTTAATTTTCTCCTTTTTACACCATAATTTCACATTTATATGCCAAATTTAACCCAATCTAACCAATAAAGGGGTATTTCGACTATGCTGACCCTGTTGATGTTTTATTTCCCATTTTTCATTTGGGAAATTATTTGCAGGATGGAATATCATTTACCACATAACATCTCTGAAGGACAAAATCTCAATCACCCTCTAATCTTATGCAATATAGAGTTATAACAAGTCCCGTATCTAATTCTTCAAAAAATTGTGCCCGGAACATTCAAAGTCAAAACATTGGAGGGAGAAGAGGAGGAGCTCCCTGTCAATTGTCAAATCCTCAAATGATACTTCTCTTGATCGCCCCTAGTGATATAGTTTTGTACATAGTAGCATTCTCTTCACTGTTTGATTTTCTCTAGAATAAAATCTTGTTTATTTTATTTTATTTTATCACTTTATTTTAATGCCAGAATAAAACTCTTGCTAACATCTTTCACATATGAACTACAAGAAACTACTTTTTAGGCCTAGCAGGCACCTTACGAGAGAATAGATAATCAGGTGCTCATTGTGATGATGAAAAATATTGTATTTGGTATTGATCAGTTAAATTCAACTTATGGTTATACTTTATGGGAATAATTCACCATCATTTGTTTTGAGAAGCCACCAACTATTCGTAACATGTGTGTAAGTCACTAGAGTTGATAGCAAATTGGGTGCCTATGTGAATATTCTCATATACATCTCATGGTTATATGAACATGTTACAGTAACAGTTCTGGTGTCTTATGGATAACTCTTGTGTATCATCCCTTTCCCTTAACTTCACAACCTTAATAGAAGTCTGTTCGAAAAGAATCCATGAAGAGAAATATTGATTGAGACATGTATATCAAAATGGTGCTTGTACATCCTACATGCATATGCATATCTATAACAAAAGTCTATAAGGGTGAACATGTACTGAAATGAAAAGTAAGATGAAGGTGTTGATTATTTTGGTTGGTTTTCATTGATTGCATCCCTTTAAGAAAGTTCGGTAGTGAATTCTGGTAGCACAAAGGTTTGGGTAATGGACCCATCTTTGTTTGATGTATAATAGTATACTTTTTAATATATTTGCAGGTAAGAATATTCCATATGGATAGTACATGTCAATCTATTTATGGTGGTATGTGGAACGTCACATAACTCCTCAGGGTTAGAGATTTATGGCCATGTGAAGTTGGAAAACCCTCATGAGTCATCTAGAAGCCCCAAAAGGTCAAAGTAGTCAAAGTGGTTGAAAAGAAGAAATTATTTAAATAATAAAGTGAAGTGATGAGTGTATTACAAGTCAAAGTGGATACAATAGAAATTATTTAAATAATAAAGTTAATGGAGAAATTACTAAGTGGACAAGTGGTTAGAAGTGGGTTAGACCTAAAATAAGGAAAGTGGTTTAAGAGATTTTAAAATTAAATAATAAAGTGAAGTGATGAGTGTACTATAATTAAAAGTGGAAACAAAAAAATTATTTAAATAATAAATTTAATGGAGAAATTACTAAGTGTACAAGTGGTTAGAAGTGTGTTAGCCCTAAAATAAGGAAAGTGGTTTAAGATGGTTAGAAGGTAACCCCTTGAGGAATCTACATAAATGTATAAATAAGAGGCAAGGGTCTCTCATTTTATTACACTTGAGCATATTAAATATATACAAGTGAGTGAGGTAACCAAAGGATATCTAAGGTGAATTTCAAAGGGAAGGTGAAGTAAAGAAGGCCGAAATTCAAGGGAGGATAAATTCTTTTGATGATGCTTTCTAAGGTATGTTATTTATAGGTCATCTCACCATTTTCACAATAACATTTTTTCTAGAATGATTTAGACCATGAAATATGAAGGCCATTGAGGAAGCATATCCAAGTAGCCATGATAAAAATTTCAGCTTCTGGGTCGTTCTATTTTTGGAGTTACACTCCGTGGGAAATAGGGTATGTGGCTAGTCCCAAAACTAGTCTAAAACATGTTTTTTGGGTAAAAACATCATAAATTCTTCATAACATATCCAAATTAAGTAAGACAAAATGTATTGGTTAGAGTACAATCATTAGTATTCTTTGTACAATATTCATATCCATACAAAAAATATTACGTGCGGGATATGCTCTACAAGTTCGATCTCTAGAATAATCCATAATTCAACAAGGTATGCCATTTTTTCTATAAATCCTTTTCTAAGAGGTTCCAAGAAGTAAAACCTAAAGAAATTGCATAAAATACACTGAATAACACTGTGTACTATTTTTAGATATTTATTCATTATAGGTACATAGTTATGATTATTGCAAGTTAGGGTTGTTGACTAATCCAAAACTAGTCATGTGAGACTAAAGTAAAATTTGATGAAAATGATAGTCTCTTGTTGAGGAAGGTTTGAAGGTATGTGATTATATACACCAGGTCTGTTACAGAGTTACAAATCAGATTTGGATGATGAAATTGACAAGGTATTTTGGTTGAGGTACATGTTGGGTACATGGTTGAGACAAGTAGTTGATGATTTGGCACACACATGAGGTGTATACTTTATGATGTTGGTACATATTGATGAGTCATAGTTTATGTGTATTTCTTGCATGATTGGTACATATTCGATGCATGGTTGATGCACTCATTGATGGTACAAGTTGAGGTACAGGTTGGTGCATGGTCGATGGACTTGTTTATGGTACAGGTTGATGCATGGTTCAGGTTATTGGTATAGGTTTTTTTGTGTAGGGTGATTGGTCCAGATTTATGGCAGTATATCTCACTGTGATAGTGTGAAATTGGTTCCATCATTCCACTTATATTTCAATGTGGTTGTATGGGGAAAGGACAATTGGTTGTAGCCACCTTCCGGTTGTAGCCAGAGAACATAGAGGGTTGTAGCCTCCTTCTGGTTGTAGCCGGAGAATTGGGGAGTTAGAGCTTCCCTCAGGTTGTAGCCTAAGAAAATAGGGGGTTGGAGCCTCCTTCCAATTGTAGCTGGAAAGAAAAGGAAGTTGGTGCTTCCAATGAATGTAATTCTTAAATACATATAAGAAAAAGAATTATGTGGTTTTCTCCCGCTTTGGGTTTCCACATAAAAACACCATTGTACTGTGTATGTGTATGATTGTTCATTTGTTCATTGTTTATTTACTCTGCAACTATTGGATGATAATGATACATTGATATAACACTTGCATTTTATGGTTAAAAAGGATTAGTTTTATCTATTATTGATTCACCCCCCTCTCAGTGATCCAAAACTATTATAAGTGTGGGAAATATAAGTAAACATGTCAGGGCAATGGACGATCGTTGGAAGAGGGTCCTATGCTTGTATGATACTAAGGAAACCTCATCGAGGCTATGGATGGTCACTGCCAATGAAGCAATTCCAAGAAAAAGAGACGAGGAATACATTGTGGTATTAAAACAATCAATTATTGGCTCTTATGGTGTTCTTGTCATCCCAGATTCTCAAGATAAATTAAGTTTCCCCATCTTTAATGCTCTCTCTTGAATATCCTTATCCTTTCAATCTACTAGTTTTTGTGGGGTCCACAATATTGGTTAGCCTGTAACTTTTGTGACGAATTCAAAGATGTGAGGAACATTATCTGGTGGTTATTTTGAAACAGAGATAACTAGTTCTCCTGTGCAAGTTACCATCTGTTGTGAGAACACAACACCCCCACAAAAACCATTATTTTTGGTGAGAAATTATACTACTAAATCTTTTTCAAGACACTACTCATTACCTACCTGACTATTTATCCACTTATGATTGTATTGTTCTCATATGGTCATCGAAAATAGAGAATAGGATCTCTTCACTAATATGTAGGTTTGTCTCTCTAGACCACTTCTACACTATCTTGAAAAATCCAAACGTTGTCCAAGGGAACCACTGAAAACTTCAAAGCTTCATAACCTCCTTGTTCGATGCATTTAATCTTATCATTTACCTCATCTTCATCACGTTCCTCTCCACCCTTCAATATGCTCGAAAATAAAATCTTGACGATGACGATTTTATATTGACGTCATCAGGGAAATTACTGTGTGATCTTTACTTGCAAATAAATTATCCTGTTGAAGACAATGACCTCATGGTTAATTTCTCAAATGTCAATATACAATTGGTATTAAACCCATCATGAGGACCAATTATGTCCCACCTTTCTATAACATTTTGAAAATGGTATTAAACATCCATATGTGGGTATGTGGCAATATTCTACTGATCTATTTTACTCAAATAACATTATTTCCATCAGAGGATGATATGGAGAGGTCGCACAGATGATTTTGGAATCACCGATGATGACAAGGTTAGGAAATTTTCCTCTTTGAACAACCTTTCCTAATTTATTTTCCCAACAGAGGAATTTTTTCTCCTAAACCCATTGTTTCTAATGTACGCTGACAACAATATGTAATTGATCACCTCGAGAACAAATGTAATGAAAAATAGTACACCTCTCACTTGGTCTTAGTTGTAATAGAAATGACATTGATTTCTCTATATTCTGAGCGAGAATTAATAATAGAAAAATATTGGACACACACAATAAGCATAAACCTGATCGTGAAAAATACTAAGAGCTGAGCAATCGCCTTAAGAAGAAGAACTAAGGAATTTTTGCTATGGTTTTTTCTTTTCAGGATAGTAGTTATATATTGAATAAGTAAAAAAATATTTCTTGTCTACAGTTAAATCGAAGAAGTGATTTTATTATCAATGGCTATTTATTCAGGTGACAGATTATCCACAATGCAAACCCATAGAACAAAGGGCCATGTCATTGTTTGTCCTGTTAATTTTCTAGGAAGAAAGTCCTTCAACATTATAGATACAAACAACCATGATGGTATAGAACATTATGTGACATATCAGGAGATATATCAAATGTTTCGTGAAGATAAGTATCTGACCATGGAAGAGGACATTGAAGAATACATGAATATCAAAGTGAGCGGGATACATATTGTTGTAGCTCTCCTGAGACTCTTCCCTTAAAATAATGTTGTGATATAGTGCTTCATGCACATATAGAAAGAGGTTGGGATGGTGTTCAATGTTTTTGGCACACCTATTGCATCTCTCAGAGTAGAGGACCTAAAGATCCGATATAAAATTCCTAAACCTACTATTGCCTTGGATGAATCCTTCATAGACAAATTCAGAATAGATCACAAGTACTTTGAGACGGTGATGGAAGATCGGTTCATGAATGAATATTTTCTAGTAAAACAAGGACAAATAAATGTTCTTGATTTCTATCTGAAAGATCCCTACAAGATTTTGAATTCAATGATATGTAGACTCTATGGAGAAGAAACGAACACCCATTTTCGAATGGAATGGTTTTTGATTTCCTATATAGTGTTCAAAACTAGGAAAGCATTCAATTTAGCCAACATTTTATCATTCAACATATCATATCACGTTTGGGAAGCTACAAGTATGAAAATCCATGTGTTTAATATGAAAACTTATCCTATATATGTACTCTGTGTAGAACACGTATTTCCTGCTTTTAATTGGACCTGAGATTTAATAAAATCCCTAATTAATGAATATTTCTCTTGGTTTTGGGAAGCGAACTACAAGAAACATATTTATGATATTTAGGATTACTTTATGACGCCCTTACACAAAACCATTTTGGGGGTTCACCCTCACCGAATATCTCCTTATGCCATCAAATATTTTAAAGGGATAGGGGATTGGTACGTGTCCAAATACTATACATATGTTAGGATTTATGGAGCTACAATACAACCTCATCTACTTCCCAAGTATGTACCTCATAAATTGTTGGCCTGTTAAGTGGCATATCAAAAATAGACAAAGGGGTTACAACATATATATCAGAGAAGAATAAGAGGAATTGGTTGATTTTCCCTATTCACATCTGACAATACTCTCTCCTAAACAATAAAAAAGTTAGAAAGGAAGCAGTAGACTTGTAACAAATATGTCTATGCACTGAAGAAAAGAAGGTATATGACCCTCAAAATGTAGTCTAATCTCACTTGAAAGATGAAAAATTGACATTGTAGACACCTCATCATGCTAGATATGCTGAGGATATTTTCTGAGGAGTTGCACATTTTGAAGAAGTATTGAAAAGGCTCCCTACTGACTTGGTTAGGGAAAAATTTGTTGGAGTTACTTCACACACACCTAGGATTTATTTTTCCTAAGGTTTTTACTTGTTTATTAGTCATAATTAGTTATTATCTAGTGTCCTAAATTTTAGGAGAGAATATTCCACCTAGAGAATATTCTCTTTCAATTGACACTTCAGTTTGAATAGTTGAGTTGAGTTTAGATTTTGCATTGGTTTTGTCACGATGCAACATTGGGATCATCACCAACTCGCTACTCTTTGTTCAGTGAGTTAACTGAAGACTAGTTGACTAGTTAACTCATCTAGGTGGCAGTTCACTCCCGTAACTGCTGGAGAGACTAGACTAGGTGGCAAATTACTCTTGTAACTACGGGTGTGTGTCCATATCAATCTAGACCACCACTATGGCTCATTAGTTACTCATTTATCCTATATATATTGTAAATTATTCACTCTTTGAGTGTGGAATACGATTAATGAGAATTATTTCGTTCTTTCTATCTTGCTTCTTCTTTCTCAATTTCTCCCTACAAATGTGTGTAGTATTTTCTAGCTAGATCTATTCTATGCAGGTTCAACACATTTACACAGTTCAACAAATATTAATATGCAAACAAATTTTTGAGATTAGAACAATTTAAAACATTTCTTCAGTAAGATAAGGACAAACATGAAGTCATGGCACTAGATAGGAAACAAAAGGATGTCCAATTGTCTAGAAAGGAAGACAAAGATAAAGAGAGGTAGCAATAATAGAATAAGGTCGAAACTCAATGGAAGATGTCAAAGAAGAGAAAAAACCAATATATGACCAAGAGAAACAAGGAAGGAAGCATAAACATTGCTAAACCTCCTAGGGAAGAACATGAAAAAATCAATAAAAATGTCACAACAAACCCTGACATTAATATGGTTATGGATCACTTGGAATAATGAACTCCCTTGGCATCCATACTAGGAATTTTCTCACTCACAATACCTGGGTTAGGTGTTGAATGTGTAGTTATAACAATTGGAGAATATTACTATAGACATAAGACTAAATATCTTGAGAAAAGAACTTCCAAAAGGAAAAGAGGAGGGTTAAATATAGATACAGTTGAGAGGAACATCAGATGGAAAGTAGGCCCAAACCCAAAAAATAATGCTATCCAAGCAACATCGATCCTGAATTATTTTGTTGGTGCTAACTCTACGTATGTTCATGAAATGGTCAACACACTAGCTGTTTCTAAACTAAGAATAAAATAACTTCAAAATGTTGTAGACACAGTAAAAAGTTCCATCTCCAACAAATTTAGGGAAAAGGCCACAAAACAAGAGCATACTTATAGGGAAGAAATGTAGAGACAGATCCAATTCCGAGAATAGGAATTGATTACAAAGTTTGAGAAAAGGATAGAGATGAATGAAAAGACATATCAAGATGAGATACAAAATATCATAATAATACATGCTCAAGAGGTAACTAAACTCAAAGGAGAAAAATTAGAGATCAACAAATACAATGAAAAAATCAAAGATCAAGTTAGGAAATTGCAATAAGTTAATCAACTTCATGAGAATACCATGGAAGAAATTAAGAAAAAAATGGTATTCATAGAAATAATTAAATAAGAGGACATCAAAATGCATGAAGAACATCAGGACTCGTGGAAGAAATTCTTCTTTGAACTCAATAAAATATTGAAGGAAAAATATGATCAAGTGAAATTGAGTATGTCGGTGAAAGATATGCAAGAAAAATATTAAAAATACCAAGAATCCTATAGTAGGGTCACAAAATGGCAAGATATTCATCAAAACTCCCTCGAAACCATGCTTGCATATTCAGATAAAAATAGAATCATATATCTTCGACTGTTGAATATGGGGATGAAAATGATTGCGGATATCAAGAATACCTAGGAGCAGGTCATTACAACAAGCAAAGAACTATGGAGTTCTTCCAACAACCTACTTCCATAGTTTAGGATGGACCCCTTGAGTGATTCAGAAAATGCATCATCGACTCAAAAAATGGTCGAAGATGTGGAAATCAAGAGAAATCTTAGCATGAAGTCCATTGAAGTAATCAGTAAAATCAGTGCAGAAATTATAGAGGCAAGTTTAGTAATGTTGGATTACTGAGAGGGGGGGTGAATTGGTAATAGATAAATACAATCCTTTTTAACCATAAAACGCAATTGTTATATCATTGTAGCATTATCATCCAATAGTTGTAGACTAAATAAACAATGAACAAATGAGAAATCATACACATACACAGTACACTAGTGTTTTTATGTGGAAACCCAAAGCGGGAGAAAATCACGAAATGATTTTTCTTATATGTCTTTAAGAATTACATTCATTCGAATCACCAACTTCCTTTGTTTTCCAACTGCAACTAGAAGGAGGCTCCAACCCCCTAGTTTCTTAGTCTACAACCTGAGGAAAGCTCCAACTCCCCAATTCTATGGCTACAACAAGAAGGAGGCTACAACCCCCTATGTTCTTCAGCTACAGCCAGATGGTGGCTACAACCCCCTATCTTATTCGGCTACAACCGGAAGGTGGCTACAACCACCTGTCCTTGCCCCATCCAACCACCCTGGAATATAAGTAGAATGATAGAACCACTGTCACACTAACACTGTGAGATATAATGATGTAAACATGTACCAATAAACTTACACCAAACAACCTATAACAAACAACCTATAATCAACCTGTACCAATAACCTGTAAAAAACCTGTACCAATAACCTGTAAACAACATGTGCCAACATGTACCATGCATCAACCTATACCTCAACCTGTACCATAAACAAGTACATCAACCATGCAACAAATGTGTACAAATAACCTGTCACAACAACCTATCCAAAAAACCTATCACAACAACCTGTTTCATCAATCGTATCAACCAAATTAGATCTACTCACCAACATCAATCACCAAGACAACTCTCAACCATATGCTCAATATCACCAGGATGTGAATCGACCAAGCATATCACAACAACTCATAATCATCACCGAGATCGATATGTTCTTCTAATAATACAACAAGACAAGTAGGCTACATCATCCATAAACCATGTGTCAACAATACTACTAACAAGTCCCTCCAACCATGTACCAAGTATGTATCAATCATGCATCAAATACACATCAACTATGACTCATCATGTTGTACCAACATCATCAACTATAAAGCTCATGTATGTGCCAACTCATCAACTACTTGTCTCAACCATGTACCTCAACCATATACCAATAGAACCATCAAAATTTCTCTAGCAATACATCATGCTATCCATAATCAAGAATGTATTGCAATACATCAATATATCCATAATCATGCTATCAATATATCCATAAGAAATAC
>JASDQU010393670.1:0-10877 GCA_032191745.1 Picea mariana | reverse complement strand
TGGTTATAAATGACAACAATGGGTAATGAATAAATGTTGAATGCTAATTGATGAGTTTTTGTGCAAGAGGGAAGTTTTGGGAAAAAGAGCCCCACACTCATTCACCCCCCCTCTAAGTGTGGTAGGTATGTCCAACACTTCCCCGCTTCCCCCGTGCACGCAGGGAAGTTTAGCTGTTTGATTCCATGGTCATCACACCGTTGTTATACAATAAAATTTTGTTTGAAGTATACAACGATCTGATATACCTACCTCTGGGTCCTTTTAGAAAATCATGTTTTGTTGCGCTGTAAGACTTCACGGTATCTACTGCAAATTTGGTGATAAACCCTGCAACAATACTGGCTAACCATAAATCTACTAGGCGCGTAAATTTGTTGTTAACTTGTTGTAACTGCGCGATCTCCACATGATTCCACTACATTTGTTTGATACAATTTGTAGGGTGTTTGTCTTTTAAACTCAATAGCCACTCTTGAAACACATGCGGGAAATAACAGAAAAATACCTCATGCAAGTCGCTAAACACGTATTTGTCAAGATATTTGCACGATGTCAACTTAGGGTTTCTGTTATCCTTCTACGCAAACTCAAGTTCCTTTGTTTTTAACCATCTTTCAATCTTTTCCTTCGTTGTATTCCATGGCCTGAACATTCCCTTCTATACTTTCATTCTCTGTGCAATTATTTCACAGATCCCTTCCACTCAATCCTATGCAGTTCCAGTCAACAATAGAACCATTTGTTGGGTTAATTCTCTCTTTCTACTCTTGGTTTGACCTAGGTTCAAATTTGAACAGGTTCCCAACAAAACCCTCTAAAACTATCGACCCTCCTGGTAAACCAGAAGGAAACACAACACACAAAGTACATTGCACAATCTCACTCGAGATAGATTTATGGGTGACTGCAATGCTCAAGTGCTTGCAGTCTAGGAAGGAGTGGGGATTTGGGATTGTATTCTATCTTCTTCATTCATTCATCATGTCATTCATTCAAATATTCCTAGGGTTTATTCATCTTTTAGGCCCATACATGCATTCTAATTTATCTATCTAACCATTCATTCATGATATAATTATTAACAAAAAGTATCCATGCAAGAAACATCACAAATAACACATGTTTTATCGTGGTTCACCCCCTCCCGGTCTATGTCCACAAAGATTTGGATTCTCTTCTCTTTTATTAGGTCTGCTGCAAAATATAGTGTTGCGCGCATTACATCTTTCTTCTTACAAACATGAAAAAGGTTTGATACCCTCTATGAGGTGAACTATATCACACTAGGCTCCTCAGCATGTGACCTAACCCTCAAAATATGGTCTGCTCGACTCTTCTACAACTCAACATATTTTACAATCATCAACAATTATGACTTACAACTGCTGAACAACAACTGAACTCAACTACAATAATCGAACAACCCTAACCTAGACCTCCTAGGTCTTTATTTATACTTGTTTTCAAGCTTATAGTCGTTACAATTTTTGTCACAAACCCTAACCCTAACATGGTTAGGATTTCCTGCCTGCGCTCCATGTTGCTTTCCTTCTTTGTATGTTGCTTTTCCTTTATTTTCTGCATGCTAATTTCTTGCTAGGTGTTGTGCATGGTCTAAAATTAGGTCTTCTTTCCAAAATTAGATCTTTCCCAAAATAGACCTTCTCCAAAATTGTGCCTGCACCCAAAATAGCCTTTCTTCCCAAAATATGCCTGCTCCCAACACCCCTTGAGGAAGCTACATTGAAGTATAAATAAGAGAGAAAGGCTCTCCTATTAACACCTATTGAGCACATTGAATATCTATTACTGTGTAAGTTTTATTGCATTTACTCATTGATATATCTAAAGTTGCCAAGTTTGAGGTAGCATGAAGGGTTGATGGCGAAAGTTACGGAATTACAAAAAATACTAAAAAAACACTAGTTTTTGAGGTGTAAGCAGGTTGCAATGGAGCAGGGCACGTATATACACGGGATAGTAGTATATTAGGGAGTGTACATGAAAGAAAAGCCCTAGAAACTTGAGAAAATGAATATGTTGGGTCTCTAGAGTCTAAAAGAAAGCTCCCAGAAAGGTCTACAGTGATTAGGTACACTGGATCTATCTATTGGTTCAAAAGGTATGTCTTATTTCTATGACTAGTTGGATTTTTTCATATACATGAGAAATGGTTATGGGGATTTGAGGAATTTCCCTAAAGAGAGTGGTGGCTACATGGGAATTTATGTATAATTCAGATCTACATAAATACAGTGTTGTTATAATCAATATTTATCATTGATACATATTGTTAGTGTTGAGGCACATCTTGTATTTATTGGCATATGGTTAAGGGATTTTGTGGTACATGGTTGAGAGCTTGTATTTTTTAAGTGGTTGATGTATTGAGAGGTTGTATATCAGAAAGGGTTTTGATGTCTAGTTCATGTGAGGGTTATTATAATTGTTCATGATTACACACACTTGTATGGAATATGACTAGAGAGATATAGATGCTTTGGGTAAAGGATATGTATGAGKATGTATGCACARGGTACAGTTACAATATGGAYRCAGTGACAGGTTGCAGGTTGATGTGACAAAGACTGCAGAAGGTCAAAACTTTTCAGAAGAGAGAAAACCCYAGTTTTYAGAAGGCATACAYAGAYAGCATAACAAATAGGTCGGGTAGATACATGGGCTGCAATATAGATAGGGCGTGTACATACGCRTGTTTCAGAACAGACAGGTCACGTATCTGTGGGTTTTTGGTTGGTATAGGCTCAATTCAGGTACATTTTGATTACAGGGTAGTGGTACAAGYTGGATAAAGGTCAGTGGTACATGTATGTATAGGTTTGCAGTGGTATATCTCACAATGACAATGTGGCAGTGGTTTCTTCATTTGACACTTATATTTCAGGGTGGTTGGATGGGGGCAAGGATAGGTGGTTGTAGCCACCTTCCGGTTGTAGCCGAAGAACAYAGGGKATTGCAGCCTCCTTYTGGTTGTAGCYAGATAATTGGGGAGTTGTAGCTTCCCTCAAGTTGTAGACTGAAAATATAGGGGGTCAGAGCCTCCTTCCAATTGTAGCTAGAGAAAAAAGGAAGTTGGTGCTTCCAATGAATCTAATTTTTAAAGACATATAAGAAAAATAATTATGAGGTTTTCTCCCGCATTAAGTTTCCACGTAAAAATATTGGTGTACTGTGTATGTTTATGATTGTTCATTTGTTCATGGTTTATTTACTCTGCACTTATTGGATGACAATGTTATATTGATCATAAATATAAATAACATTTGCATACTGTGGTTAAAAGGATTAAAAATATCTATTACTAATTCAACCCCCCTCTCAGTAATCCAACAATTGGTATTAGAGCATGTTCCTTCAGAAATCAGTTTAACCAATGAAAGGTAGATCCTGGAGAGAAAAAATATGTATAAAAATGGAATACCACAGTTTGATGGACAAAACTATGCATTCTGGAGCAGAAGGATGTAAACATATATACAAGCACAATGATTTTAGGTTTGGCAATCATTTCTAGATGGATACAAAGAAATAAAAGTTCCGCCAACAAATGGTAACAGAAAGAAACTCAGTATAAACAATTGAAAATCCACAAATGCACTTTTGAATTGTCTTTGTGATTCGATATATACCAAAGTTATACATTGTAGCTCCGCTAAAGATATTTGGGACTAACTTCAAAATATTTATGAAGGAAATTCAAAAGTCAAAGCAACAAAGCTTCAAACTTACAGAGGTCAATTCGAATAGCTAAAGATGAAGGAAGATGAGAATATTGCAGCTTACTTCATACGAGTTGATGAAACAGTGAATGCAATCATAGGATTGGGAGAAGAAGTTGATGAATATGCAATTTTTCAAAAGGTACTAAGATCTCTTCCAATGAGATTTTATACTAATATCTCAACACTAGAAGAAAGAGTAGATCTAGACTCAATAAGCATGGATGAAATACATGGAATCTTCACAGCCTATGAAATGAGAAATGAACAGGAAAATCCAGGTATAAAATAAGAAGCATTCAAAGCATCCAAAAGATCAAAGCAAAAGGGAAAGAAAAAGGAAAAAGAATATAGCAACAACAATGACATCTCAAAAGACGATGAAGAAGTGGCCAACTTTGTCAGAAGATTGAAAAAGGGAATCAACAACAAATATAAAGGTAAGCTTCCATTGATTTGTTTTAACTGTGATGGTATTGGTCATTTTGCTAAAGAATTTCCTCACAAGAAAAAAAAAAAGAAATGATGAGGATGATTCAAACAACAAACAAACATATAAAGGTAAAAGAACCAAAAAGAAAGTCTTCAAGAAAAGTTTTTGCACCAAAGAAGACTGCTCCTCATCAGACGAAGACGAAGTCGGTGAAAGTGAGACAGAAAGAGTTCTATTCATGGCAATATAAGACTTTGATAAAGAAGACACCGAAGAGGAATATGAAGGAGCATAAGTTGACTATAGAGAAGAATTTTTGAGTGTTATATAAGTTATAAACAGAGAAAAGAAGAAAAAAAAAAAACCCCAGGAAGAACTAGACAAGAAAGAAGACATTCAAAATTCAAACTCTGAGGAACTAGAGAATATGATCACTAAATTAAAGTTTCAAATAGAAGAAGACAAAGGAATTGAAGAAGCACTCAAAGAATATCTGGAAGAAAAAGACATGATCATTGGAAATTTGGAAGCAAAGGTTGTTACATTGAGAAAATACCTTCAACAGAAGAATATGAAGAACAGTTCAAGGGTTTTGGATAATATTATCAAAAGTCAAAGGCCACATAATGACAAGTCTAGGATAGGATACAATCATACAGAAAGAGGCTCAATCTCTAAAACCACAGATAAAGAAACACAACCAAGAATCTATTCATAAATAGTTAGAAGAGACAAGAAGTTTTACAGGGAAGATCACAGGGACACTCCTCCACCTAGAAGAGTTAGATTTCAAAATCAGTGATAGTCAGAAACAAGTAGGCCTCAGGATGAAGAAGGATTCAAAAGAGTAAATCCTTTCATAAGATATTCAAATCCCAAGTATCAAACTATATTTTTTGGTTTATGTTATGCATGTAATAATTTTGGACATAAAGTTGTAAATTGTAGAGTTAATAGCAAGAATAGAAACAACTTTGAAAGTTATGCACAAAATGGTTATCCAATACGGCCTAATGAAACAAAAAGAAGAAGCTACAACAAGTTTGAATCAATAAGCACTAAAGTGGAATGCTACAAATGCAAGAACTTTGGAAACGTGGCCAAACATTGTAGAATGACAGTCTCTCATAGAGAATCAAAACAAAATATCAACAGTCACATAAAGGAACCTCATCAGAGAATATGGATATGAAAACATCAGTTTAACAATGAAGAATTCACACTTTATCTACAGGCTAAACACAAGAAAAGCGCTTGGTATGTTGACAATGTCTGTTCAAAACACATGACAAGTGATGAAGACAGGTTTCTTACATTAAGAAAGGAAAGAGATGGATCAATCTCTTTTGGAAATGATGACTCAGTTAGAATCATTGGAAAGGGCACAGTCAGAATTGGAAATAAGAATACCAAGGCAAAAAATGTTCTACTGGTGGAAGATATGAAACATAATCTTCTAAGTGTAAGTCAAATGTGAGACCAAGGTCATAAACTTACGTTCGATTCACAGAAGTGCGATATAAGAAAAGAAAGTTCAGGCAAATTGATTGCAACAACTGCAAGAACTTCAAGCAACATTTATGTATTAAGTGAAATTGGAAATGAAAAGTGTTGTCTAGGAAAGGAAGATGAAGGTTGGATATGGCACAGAAGAATGGGTCACATAAAATTCGATAACCTCCTCAAATTTAGCAAAAATGAAGCATTCATAGAAATTCCCCAGATCACGAAACCAACCAACACATTATGCAAGCATTGTCAACGAGGAAAGCAAACAAAAACCAGGTTCAAATCAAAGGAATACTCAATGAGAAGACCACTGGAAATTATGCATATTGATCTAGTTGGACCAACTAGAAAAAATGGTTTAAAAGGTGAGAAATACTTTAAGTTATTAGTTGATGATTATACAAGAATGACTACAGTTTGCTTTCTCAGGAATATGTTAGAGCATTTGAAAACTTGAAGGTTTACAAGGAAATGGTTGAAAATGAAATGGATTCAAAAATCAAATGTTTGAGATCTGATAATGTGTCACATACCCACTACCAAAAATCAAAGTTTTTTGTTGATTTCTCAATAATGAGAATCCCCGGAGCTTATAGCGGAAAAAATGCCAATCCCCGATCCAATAGGTCTTCCATTCCCCTACCCGGCTCTCTGTACATGACTGTGGTCTTACGTCCCTTTCCATCGAGGTTTCTGTCTTCAAAAATTCTGACAGACTTCTTACGCATTAGCCCTCCAGGCCAAGCCTATGGTCCACTGCCTCGGTGACCATGGCCTTACCTCCTTTCGAGGCTACTCCTATCGAAGTTTCGAGGTTTCCAATGTCATAATTCACAATTCCTCAGAACTCATGATTCTCCGATCCCCGATATGCCCCTAGCGTATTGGCTCTCCAGGCTAAGCCCTGGTCAATGTGACCACAACCTTCACAATACCACAGCCTTTAATCCTGTCGGGGTTTCATGCCTTTCAGTGTCACGATGCGCAAGTCCCCTGGATTCTCGATCCTCCAACTCCTGACGCGCCTTTACACTGGCTAGCCCTCTTGGCTATACTATGGTCCATGTGACCACTTACCATATGACTGCATCTGTATAACTTCCCATCGGGATTTCGGGGTTTTCACTGTCGAATGCAACTTACCTCGTGGATCCCCGACTCCCGATATGCTGATACGAAAATGCGCATGACACCTATCCTCCATTGTGACCCACACTCCTGTGACAAATCGGGAAATCACGATTCCCGTTGCACTAGTTCACAGAACTCTCCAAGTCCGGAACCCTGATATGGTAACACCTGTCCTCCACTATCTCCTGTGTGGCCCACGCTATATTCCTGCCTGTCGAAGTATTGCGTTTCGCGATTCCAACAAGTAAGAGTTTCACACCTTCGAAAACTCTGATTCTCCGATTCCCGACTCCTCAGGATCTCCTGACATGTGTCCCAAAGGATGGGCGGTTATGATCTCATCAGAATATCATGCTTCGCGAATTCACAGCTTCTATTGCCAAGATCATGGGCTTCAACCTACGAAACCCCGATACACGATCCTACGTGTAGATCTTGACGGTTCTCCTGTGAACCAGATCCAATGGATACCTTCTTCCCCACTCCTCGCGTCTCACGACTTGGAGTACCAAATGCTTGGACCCTTACCCTGTGAACCTCCGAGTTCACGAGTTCCCTAGATCTCTGCCACCTGTCCTCCTCGGATGGACGACTCTGATCCTCTCGTGGCTTCGCCATTCACGACTTGGAGCATCCAAATTTTGGACTCCTGCCTCGCGAACCTCTGAGTTCATGAGTTCTTTGGATCTCTGCCACCATTCCTCTTCGGATGGATGACTCTGATCCTCTCGTGGCTTCGCCATTCGCGACTTGGAGCATCCAACTTTTGGACTCCTACCTCATGAACCTCTGAGTTCACGAGTTCCCTGGATATCTGCCACCTGTCCTCCTCGGATGGACGGCTCGGATCCTTTTTTCCCCTATTCACGAGGATTAACCCTCGTCTATATCCCTATGGATCTAACGATTGTTGGGTTTCCTAGCTAAGATCTGACGGTTCATATCGGTTCCGATGCTGCGCCCTTTCCTACTGCTCTTTGGACGTGAAAAACCAATGGTCCAGATGTTCTCATGGAGCCTAGGGGTCTACGATTCAGATTTCCTCGCTATTCACGAAGATAGAGAAAAAAAGGTTTAATGGCAATTAACGCCCTTGTTTATTCCTTCGATTTAACGATCATGAATGACCGCAGATTCCCCGACAGGATCTCATCCATTGATCAATACTTATCTCTACGCTGCTACTTCGGGATTTTAAGAGGGTCAACACTCTTTATACAGGGTTGTTAAGACTTGCACATTCAAGTCATTTTTCCAAGTTCTTGGTAAACCTTTCCAAGGAGGGAGATCTCTGTGAAGAGGTCTATCCCGGGGCATTCTTGGAGACAGATTAGGGGAAACAAATTCCCGAGAGCGGACTGGAAGTCGGACTTGGTTCAACTTATGCATAATTAGATTCATTTATCAACTTAAGCCATGCATGGTTTTCCTGTTATAAACATATACAACTACTAATACTGATCAAAATACCATACAGACCTTTTTATAATGAAAAACATTCACAGTTTCATAGCTTATGAGCATAATTATCAGAATACATATATTTCCAGATGCCAGAGGCAAAACACTTATAAAAAATAACACCAAGTTTTACGCCACTGCTGAGAGGGGTGCTCGTTTCACCCAACCGTAGGCGTAGCGACTCCCAACGGATTTACCACTAGCCACCCCCGAGTTGAGACCACGATGCTGTCGAGACTGCGTCTCTCCATTTGCCAGTGACCAGGAGCGAAGGTTGCAATCCTTCCTCTCTGCTATCACTCACTCTGCGTAAAAACTGCCAGAGTTCCCCTCGTGTCTACCCTTTCAATCGTCTCTGCCATATGCCTTATCCTCTCGCAAGGTTGCATGTGGCATGATTACCCTCGCGTCGATCAGGCCTGACGGCTCTACAGATGGGCGGTTCACCATCCCATCCCTCATCAAGCCATCTGCCTACTAGCCTGTGAGGCATTGAATTTCAGGGCCAACGAGCCGCTTTTGGTTCTCCGAGCCAGTGGAGTCCAAATACGGTATTAAATTCTCGAAGGAAGTTAATGCCACCTTTTCAGGTGTCCTCCACCGCCATCATGGTCTCTTTTTCTGCACCTCCCCTCATCAGCAGTCCTGCAATAAATTCATAATGTTATTCACATTCATTGACCTCTTCCTTAAGGTCCATTTACATCACATATTCACATTTATGAGTTTTTCCATAGTTCTTGGCCAGTCCAGTTATATTTATAAGTTGGGGGAAACAGGGTGTTACAATTCCCTCCCCCTTAAAAGGAACATCGTCCTCGATGTTCTTATCTACTAACATGAATTGCATGTACAGAAGTAAACAAAATCGGATATGCCAGTTTCATGGCATCTTCCATCTCCCATGTAGCCTCATCTGGGCCAAAATGTTTCCACTGCACCTTGACCTGTGCAATGGTTCTGTTCCAGAGTCGGGTTTCCTTTCTATCCAATATACATTGGGGTTCTGGTAGAAATTCTCCCTCTGGTTCCACCTGGATCACAGACCAGTCAATTATATGATTAGCATCATGTACATATTTCTTCAATAATGAAACATGGAAAACATTATGTGCTTTCACTGTGAGAGGAAGTGCTAGCCGATAGGCTAGAGGTCCCACTCTGTCTAGAACCTCAAAGGGTCCACAATACCAGGGTGCCAATTTGGCACAAGCTCCCATTTTCAGAGAGCTCCTTCTGGGCTTAATTCTGAGATATACATGATCTTCTGTTTGGAACTCTCCTGGAGTTCTCTTTTGATCAGCATAACTTTTCTGTCGGTTTTGAGCGACCTTCAGATTTTGTTTTATCTGAGTCACTTGCTGTTCCATTTCTTTCAACATGTCAGGTCCAAAAGAAATCCTATTTACAGGATTGCTCCAGCTGACTGGGGTATTACATTGTCTACCATAGAGGACCTCGAATGGACTCATTTTTAAGGACACTTGATAGCCGTTGTTGTAGGCAAATTCTACCAATGGCAGGTAGTCTTCCCATTTCCTGGGTTGATGCATTACATGCATCCTTAACATATCCTCTAATATCTGATTCACTCTTTCTTTCTGTCCATCGGTTTGAGGGTGATAGGCAGTGCTAAACAACAGCCTGGTCTCCAAACCCGCCATCAGTGATTTCTAGAAATTGGAAGTGAACTTTGTGTCTCTGTCAGATATTATCTCTCTCGGCATGCCGTGCAGTTGGAACACCTCTTTCATGAATATCTGGGTGATATCTATCGCTTTGCAGGTCGATTTGACGGGGATGAAATGAGCAGACTTGCTCAGTTTATCCACCACTACCATAATGGCATCATTCTGTTTGGTTGAAATTGGTAATCCAGTGATAAAATCCATGGAGATGGTTTCCCATTTCCATTTTGGGATGGGTAAAGGGTGTAATAGTCCTGCTGGATGTCGATGTTCTGCTTTAACCTGTTGGCATTCTATGCATTGGGCCAAATATTTGGCTATGTCCTTCTTCAATCCTGGACAATAAAATTTATTCCGGGTGGCAGTAATCATTTTCTGGTATCCTGGGTGACCAGTGTAGGGCCTTTTATGTAGTTCATCCATGATGAACCTCTTCAAGTTGTCACAATTGGGAATGTACAGTCTATCTCTGTAGGTGAGAAGACCTCCTTCGGTCATCTGATAGCCTTCGTACTTTGCTCCAGTGGGTTCTTGTTGTAGGTACAGGGTCACATTTTGGGCGAAGGGATCTATTTCTTGTGCCTCCTTGACTCTGTTCTTGACATCTGTCTCGCAGGTACTCACTGCTACCAGGTGAATTGTTCTCATGCTTCTGCTAAGGGCATTGGCCACCCTATTCTCTCTCCCTTTAATGTGTTTGATTTCAAAATCAAATTCGCTCAAGAGGGCCATCCATCTGGCTTGTCTAGCATTAAGCTTGGGTTGATCAAACAAATACCGCAATCCACAGTGATCCATCATCAGTACAAACTTCCTTCCCAGGAGGTAATGCCTCCACATTTTCAAGGCATGCACTATGGCATCCAGTTCTAGATCATGAGTCACATAGTTGACTTCATGCTCATTCAATTT